>QYAI01000001.1:600000-885543 GCA_003988855.1 Arachnopeziza araneosa
TCCTGAATTGAGACAGTTCTCATTCAAGGAGGATCACTTAGAGATTGGTGGAAATGTCACTCTCACGGATTTGGAGTCAATTGCACTCCAGGCCATTGAGCACTATGGGCCAGCGAAAGGTCAAGTCTTTAAGGCGATGCATAAGCAACTGAAGTATTTTGCAGGACGTCAAATTAGAAATGTTGGAACGCCAGCTGGTAACCTCGCGACTGCGTCTCCCATTTCTGATTTGAACCCAGTGTTTGTTGCTTCAAATGCTATTTTAGTAGCTAGATCTTTGGACAAAGAGACCGAGATTCCGATGTCCCAGTTCTTTAAGGGATATCGAACAACTGCTCTACCCTCAGATGCAATTATTGCAAGCATACGAATTCCCGTTACCAGCGAAACAGGAGAATATTTTCAAGCGTACAAACAGTCAAAGCGGAAGGATGATGATATCGCAATTGTTAATGCTGCTATACGAGTATCTTTGAGCGATTCCAATGTCGTAGAAAGCGCAGATCTTGTTTATGGCGGAATGGCTCCAACTACAATTGCAGCTAAAAATGCGGGCGCGTACCTCGTAGGAAAGACATTTACCAATCCATCAACTTTGGAAGGTACGATGTCCGCTTTGGAGGAGGATTTTAACCTGAGATTTGGTGTCCCCGGAGGCATGGCCACGTATAGAAAATCCCTCGCACTCGGCTTCTTCTACCGCTTCTACCACGAGACAATGTCAAAGCTTGAAGTTAAAGCTGAAGATGTTGATGAGGAAGTTGTTGCTGAGATTGAGAGAATGATTTCATTTGGCAAAGAAGATAGGGATTCTACCATTGCATATCAACAAAATATTCTTGGCAAAGCAAATCCGCACGTTGCGGCTCTCAAGCAGACTTGTGGTGAAGCTCAATATACGGACGACATCCCGGTCCAGAAAAACGAGCTGTACGGTTGTTTGGTCCTCTCCGCGAAAGCTCGCGCGAAGATCACTTCTGTTGACTACTCACCGGCGATGGATATTCCCGGCGTTGTTGAATGGGTTGATCACACAGATATGCCGTCACCAGAAGCAAATTGGTGGGGAGCACCTGTTTGTGATGAAGTCTTCTTTGCAGTAGATCAAGTATATACTACTGGTCAGCCTATCGGCATTGTCTTGGCCAATAGTGCTCATGCTGCCCTTTTGGGTTCAAGAGCTGTGAAAGTCGACTATGAAGAATTACCGGCAATCTTTACCATTGAGGAGGCAATTGAGAAAGAAAGTTTCTTTGAGCATTATAGATACATAAATAAAGGAGACACCGAAGACGCTTTCGAGAAGTCAGATCACGTATTCACAGGAGTTACTCGCATGGGTGGACAGGTAGGTCTTTCTTCTCTCTTTGATGCTATTTCTCAAGCTATCTTTGAAAGTGGATTTCTCATCAATCCTAGAACATTACCGCTACTCCCCAGAATAGAATAAAGAAGTATACTGACGTTGAGATCTTCAATCAGGAGCATTTCTACCTTGAAACTCAAGCATGTGTTGCAGTCCCTAAGCCTGAGGACGGGGAAATTGAGATCTTTGCTAGCACCCAGAATCCCACCGAAACGTAAATATCCTCTTCCATCTGTCTGCTATCCACCAAAGCTCATATCTCATAGTCAGACCTATGTTGCTCAAGTATGCAATGTAGCAGCCAACAAAGTAGTTTCCAGGGTCAAACGTCTTGGAGGTGGCTTTGGTGGCAAGGAGACCAGATCGATTCAATTGACAGGTATTGTTGCGTTAGCGGCCAAGAAAACTGGACGACCAGTACGATGTATGCTGAATCGTGATGAGGACATGGTAACCTCAGGTCAGCGCCATCCTTTCTTAGCCCGATGGAAAGTTGGTGTGAATAAGGATGGTAAGCTTCAGGCACTTGACGCAGATGTGTTCTGTAATGCAGGTTGGTCTCAGGATCTTAGTGCTGCTGTCTCTGATCGAGCCTTGTCGCACATTGATGGTTGTTATCTTATCCCCAACGTTTACGTCCGAGGCAGGCTCTGCAAAACTAACACCATGTCAAACACTGCTTTTAGAGGCTTTGGTGGTCCTCAAGGTATCTTTATTGGCGAGTCCTACATGGAAGAAATTGCGGATCGCCTGGATATCCCTGTGGAAAGACTGCGAGAGATTAACTTCTACAAGCCGCTCGAGGAGACGCACTTCAACCAGAGCTTGAAGGATTGGCATGTACCAATCATGTTCCAACAAGTTCAGGACGAGTGTTCGTACCAAGAACGGCGAGAAGCGGTCACGAAGTTCAACGCCGAGCATAAGTGGAAGAAGCGAGGTCTGTCGATTATACCTACGAAGTTCGGTATCTCGTTCACAGCACTTTTTCTTAATCAAGCTGGTGCTCTCGTCCATATCTACCACGATGGTTCAGTTCTTGTTGCTCATGGCGGGACAGAAATGGGACAGGGGCTTCACACGAAGATGACAATGATTGCTGCTGAAGCACTTGGTGTCCCGCTTTCGGATGTCTTCATTTCTGAGACTGCTACTAATACAGTTGCTAATACATCTTCGACGGCGGCTTCGGCTTCTTCTGACTTGAATGGCTACGCTATTTTCAATGCATGCGCTCAAATCAATGCTCGTCTTGCCCCATACCGTGAAAAGCTTGGCAAGGATGCTCCAATGAAGAAGCTTGCTAGCGCCGCCTATTTTGATCGAGTCAACCTTTCAGCAAACGGTTTCTATAAGACACCTGATATTGGTTATACGTGGGGCCCCAACACAGGTCAAATGTTCTTTTATTTCACGCAAGGGGTTTCGATGGCTGAAGTGGAAGTTGATACACTTACAGGTGACTGGACCTGTCGTCGAGCAGATATTAAGATGGATATCGGTCGTTCCATCAACCCTTCTATTGACTACGGCCAAATTGAAGGAGCATTTGTGCAAGGCATGGGTCTTTTCACAACAGAGGAAAGTCTTTGGTTCCGCGGCGGTCCAATGAAAGGGCAGCTCGCTACTCGTGGACCAGGCGCATACAAGATTCCGGGCTTCAGAGACATCCCTCAAGAATTTAACGTTTCGATGTTAAAAGGCGTTCAATGGGAAAACCTCCAAACCATTCAGCGAAGTAGAGGTGTCGGAGAACCGCCATTATTCATGGGTAGTGTGGTATTCTTTGCCATTCGAGATGCGCTAAAAGCAGCGAGGAAGCAGTATGGTGTACAAGCCGAGATTGGGAAAGATACCAAGGGTGATGGACTGCTGATCCTGGAGAGTCCAGCCACACCGGAGAGAATTCGGGTTAGTTGCGTGGATCCTATCGTTAAGAGGGCCTATGTGAAGCCAATGGAAGGGGAGAAGAGCTTCTTCATCTCAATCTAAGCTTAAGGGAATTTGTAATATTGCTTGGAGAGCAGTTGTCTGTATAAATAAATGGTTGCGATTTACGAGGCGCTATTCGTTCTTTCCTGTCCACTTTCGAGGCAAAAGAACCTGCAAACCCTCTGTCAAACTCGGTTGACTTTCCTTAATTATTTGAAAACTTGAAATGTAGTCAATTGAGCTACCCCAAAAATGCCTATGAAAACGCCTGTGAAAAACGCCTGTGAAAAACGCCTATGAAAACGCCTATATGTCTAAGTAAAGTCAAATAATATCCTGCAGGCCAGTCGAACGGTAGATACGAACTGTGCCGCAAGATTATTCCACTCGGGAGATTCGTTTCATTAATTCTAATTTGAATTTGAATTCCCTTCACCCAAATCTTCAACGAGAACGTCTCGGTATCTGCTCCAATCCAGTTTTCAGAAGAAATTTAGCGGATATCCCTTCTCAACACTATCGAGATGCGTCTTCCCCCCCACGACGCTCTTTGTTAACCTCATCAAATTCTCCATGACCTCCTGGTCTTGATACAACTTGCTCCCTTCCTCAGGAATAGCCGGCGGGCAAATATACTGGCCGCTCTTCTCCGTCTTGGTAGCACAAAACAGCGCACTCGTAGCACCCATGAACTGATCCTTCTTGAACGGATTCGCTGCCACGCTCATCGCATACCCGGCTACCGGATATGCCTCGTGGATATCGTGCGTGCTGGCTTTCGTCTCGACGAAGCCGGGGTGAACGCTGTTGATGAGGATCTTGGGATGGGAGGGTGTTAGGTTGAGAGAGAGGTATTTGGCGTAAAGCATCATGGCTAGCTTAGAACGGCCGTATTGGGCGTTGGGGCCTAGATCTTGATTGAGCTCGTCCAGGGAGGCGAATTTGCAGGACGATGGCGTGGATTGATGCGCGTTGGAGCCGAAATTCACGATTCGGACAGTGTGCCCTTGAGAAGCAGTCTTCTTGAGTACGGGGAGGAGATGACTGGTTAGAATGACGTGCCCCATATGGTTTACTGCCATATGGCGATCGACGCCATAGGAAGTGAGTTGGTATGTCATGATTCCTCTTGCTGCACAATTGATTTGGATGTCGATCCTATCGGTCTGGTTTGCAATCTTTTTAGCTGTTTCGGCGACAGTTTTCCAGTCTGAAAGGTCGCATTTCATGAATGTGACTTTAGAAGCAACTGAGGCTCCTAATTCTTTGCAAATAGTCTCTAGTGCTCCATCAACTATTTCCTGAGAGATGGCGAGGATGAAGAGCTTGGAAACACCTTTGGCTAGAAGTGTGTGTGTGCAGCCGAATCCTATTCCTTCTGATCCGCCAGTGACTAAAGCAATCTTTCCTGCAAGGTCGGGGATATCCTTCGTAATATCAAATTGATGTTCAGGAGCAGTAAGAGAATGACTTAATTGTGTTAGGAACAATTTGTAAATATCTGATTCAAAGTAGGCATACCTTGGACCCCCAAAGTTCTCAGCTATGGTCGATTTGATGGTATTGACAGCAGCGGCCATTTTTGAGTGATGAGATATGGAACGTTTTTGAATAGGAGTCAATCTAGAGATTGTTCGAGCAAAATAGAAAAGCATTTAATTTCGAAGAGAAGACTGAATCTGAAGGGACGTTGATATGTTGTTACATCCTTCTAAGAGACTATGATGACTGGACAGTCTTGTTTTGAGAAGTCAAGCGGTCATAGATCCTAGTAATGCAACAAATAGCAGTGCCTCGGAGAAAATACTCTAGACTCTATGGGAAAGACAGGGGAATAAACTTTTGATGGAATACCTACCTTATTATTGATTTATGAGTTCTACTCGTAACTCATTTCCATCCATAAGTGAGGTGAAACACGTGACAAAGACAAAAACCGATTGATTCATGTCCTTAGCATAGATTGCGACGATCTTCTTGTACTTGAGGCACTCATATTCTGCAAAACATGTCATAATTTTTTCATGTCCAACTTATTGACGTTCATCGCGAAAGATGATGAGAATTTAGATCGTTGAGATCAACCATCTGAGAGCTCAAACAAGTACAATACATAACACTTGATGCTAATATTCAGGTTAGAACCATATTCAATCCTTATAAATCACCATTAATATACCGCCAAGCCGGCTTTGATAAATCCTATCATTCAGGAAGTAACAATACTCAGGCAAAGCCGCTTTTCAAGGACTGCGGTTGACGGATCCTACTCAACAGACGCCTCAGCCGACATGTGAGGTGATTATTATTCGCATCGGTAACGCTATCATCCATCTCATCAAGTCAGACTTCAAATCAAAAGGATGAGGAGTAAATGAAACGCTTAATTGACATTATATTGGTCAGAACTTCAACCAGAAATTTGACATACTCCTCGTAGCGTCTTCGCAATTCTGTATTCACGTCGACATACACTTTCGATTTTGATTCGCAGCTCTATCCATCTGAATCAATCGATTCAAACGAGTTTTAGTGGCCTTAACCTTGGAGTGGCCGCGACCTTGGAGAGGCGTAGTTCAAGCTTAGTTAAAGCAATTGTCGGTAAACGCTAAGCTGACATGAGAGCATAATTAGTCGGCCGCGACGCAGGCTATGTTCTCACCTCATAATCATTTAAGAGATTATTTAACAGCTTTGATTTTTCTTGGCAGCTTATTTTCTTAATCATTGCAATTTATTTCTATTTCCATCGCGATTTTCATCAGCTAATAATATCTCTCTCACCCAAAAGCCGTCACCGGCGGAGGCAAAGAACCTCACAGCCTCGGATCAACATTCACAGCAGTAGAGGACGGATCTCAGCAGCTGATGCATCTTTCACAATCCTCCTCGTAAAATGTAGTCGTGCTTTCAAATCCCGTAGAAGTAAAAAAGTATAAATCTGAGACTATGCCTCAGAGGAAAATGCATTCATCCCTCAAGCGTCAAAACAATATCTCATACAAAAATACAAGACTCCTGTCTAAATTCTAAACAACCGACAAAATGCAATTCACATCAGTACTCTCCCTCCTTGCCCTAGTCGCTCCTCTTATCTCAGCTTCTCCAGTCCTCAAAGCTCGCTCAGATACTGTTCGAGTCCAACTGAATGGACTGGATGAGTTGGCTATTCAACGAGAGATCCGAATCGACCAATCCGCTGATCCTTTCAGTGGCAGCTTCACTGATGGATTCATTGTCGATGCAGAGGGCAACAACGCTGTTACCTGCCAGGCTTTTGCGGATGCTGCAGGCACCGTCAAAGTCGGCAATCGCTTTGGGGCAATTGATGTGGTTTTCAAGAACTTTTCAGCAGTTAATATTGCGTCTGTGAGATGCTCTGTGCAGTAAATTCATAACGGTTGAAGAGCATCTTCAGGGAGTTGGAGGAATATATGGGCCGTCATTGCTAGGAGTTTAGGTTTGATTGGAGGTGCATCTACCGGTTTTTGGTTTGGTTTTTCAAAAGATAGAGAAATACTACTTACTTTGACTCAATCTACATCTTCCAGGACTATTAGTCTCGTATGATCGGGTTTCTCTAAGGCTCTAGCTGGTCCTTTTATCTCATAGAATTGTCGTGCAAACTCTTTATTGATAATTGACTCCCAAGACTTTTGTTGATTCTTTTCTGTTCTGTTTATTCAGGGAGTGAAAAATTAGTGCCAAATCAACCTGGTTCAGATATCGGGGATAATATCAAATAAGCCATTTCTGTGGGCTAATTAGCCTCCAAGAACTTAGGTAAATAGTGCATTCAATAAGTCATTCTACTTCACTTTATCAATTATCCGGCAGATCAAATCAAATGGTTCCAAGGCTCTAGCTCGAGGCTTAGTGCTGGGTTTTTGGTAGGTTACTTGCATTCCACTTACCTATATTAATTTGGCTGACAGACATGGGGGGGTTATAAAACTTTCCAGTACGCTTTCGTCTCGTATCTTTGGCTCGTTGTTTTAAAGTGTTCCAAGGAGTATGTTTATTTTGTATGAAAATCGCTAAGCGAGCCCCTGAAAGATCTTGATACTGCGGTCACGACTTGAATCGAGGTCACGCCAGTATTTATTATAGAATACTCGTGAGTAGACTTTATTAAACTCCTTTCCTTAGGGAAGTAATATGGAACAATATCAAAATTTGGTGGTACACTGGTCGGATTCGGCTACCGTATTTTATTACGTCGCGTCTCCCCGATGGTGAGCTGCACGCGTCCTATAATGGTTTTGCTCGTTCCACACAAGATACCAGGGTCAATTCCTTCAACATGGTTGAGTGTCCGATTTGTGGGAAGACGGTGAAGTCAAAAGATATCAATCCTCATATCGACTCAGCATGTGAATCCTTTGTTGACGATTCTTCGCCGCCACTCACTCAGCAGAATGGGAACCCCCAAAAGCCTCCAGTCTCGAGTTTCTTCTCAACTCAAACACCCGCAGGAAAACGTACAACTCCCTATCCAACACCAAAAATCGAACCAAGCCCGACTCTGAGCATTCAGCAGAAATCTCAGAGCAATGGGACTTCATTCGCCACCAGAACTGAATCATCACGCAAGAGATCCTTCGATGATATTGGGCCCAGCCTAGCAGCTAAGGAAGAGGTTTTGGTATCTGAAATAGCAGAAGATGCACAACCATTAAAGAAACCAAAGACGAACGCCTTTCATAGAGCAGCGCCACTGGCGGAGCGTATGCGCCCAACCTCACTGAACGATGTTTGTGGGCAGGAGTTGGTCGGAGAACATGGCATACTACGAGGGCTAATCGAACAAGATCGCGTACCATCTATGATACTATGGGGAGGGGCCGGGACGGGAAAGACGACTATCGCGCGTTGTGTAGCTTCATTGGTAGGAAGCCGGTTCGTGGAGATCAATAGCACAAGTTCGGGAGTGGCGGAATGCAAGAAGATATTTGCAGAAGCCAAAGGAGAAATGGGATTGACAGGCCGAAAAACTATAATTTTCTGTGATGAGATACATAGATTTTCGAAGTCTCAACAGGATGTGTTCTTGGGGCCGGTGGAATCGGGTCAGGTTACCTTGATTGGGGCAACTACAGAAAACCCGTCATTCAAGGTCCAGAATGCGTTACTATCCCGGTGTCGAACTTTTACGCTTTCAAAGCTTACAGACGATGATATATTACAGATATTAGAGAGAGCTCTAGCTCGAGAGGGTCACAATTATACCCCATCAGACCTAGTTGACACTGAACTTCTCAGATATCTTGCATCATTCTCGGATGGGGATGCGCGCACTGCTCTCAACCTACTTGAGTTGGCTATGGGGTTGTCCGCAAGAGCATCAATAACCAAAGAAGAGATCAAGTCCGCCCTAACCAAGACCCTTGTTTACGATCGTGCAGGAGATCAACACTATGATACCATATCTGCGTTCCATAAATCAGTGCGTGGAAGCGACTCAGATGCTGCGCTATATTACCTCGCGCGGATGCTTCAGTCCGGCGAAGATCCTTTATTTGTTGCTAGAAGAATGGTCGTAATAGCTTCAGAGGACGTTGGACTAGCGGATAACAGCCTGCTTAGTCTAGCTACGAGCACCTATACAGCATGTGAGAAGATTGGAATGCCTGAGTGTAGAATAGCACTGGCTCATGCAACTGTTGCTTTGTGCTTAGCTCCGAAGAGCACCAGAGCATACCGTGGGTTGAACAATGCTTATGCGGCGCTCAAAGAACCTGGGGTGGCAGGATTACCAATTCCAATCCATTTGAGAAATGCACCAACAAAATTAATGAAAGAGCTGGGTTATGGAGACCAGTACAAGTATAACCCGAATTACAAAGATGGCAAGGTACGGCAAGATTATCTGCCTGAGCAACTCGTCGGAAGGACATTTCTAGAGGATAGAGATCTGGGGACGGAAATCGATCCTGAAGCGCGGTCATGAGTTGATCAGCATATCATAAGGCAGTAATATACTTCTGAGCAGTTATTGAATGAGATGGGCCCTGGGTATGGAAAGTAGGGCGTGCATTTTGACATGCAGCGAGGAGTCTCGGAGCGGGATAGTTTCTAAAAAAAAAAAATACGGCAATTTACATTCCTTCAATACATCCACTTTCATACATTTAAGCTGAAGCATCACCTTCTAGGCTATCATAGGTGTTGCCACCGGTCTCACCTTTCTGTGTTGGAAGTCCTGCATCTGCATTCTCTTTGACAATCTTGTCCACCGCCGCTCTTGATGGATCATTCTTGCTACCAATCTCCGCATTAAAACTCGCGTTCTTACTATCATCACTGTCGAATCCTCCCTCCGTCAGATTGGCCCCTTTCGGTTTCGAAGTATCCACATATTGATTATTCACATAGCTTGGAGCAACGCCCGCATTACCGGACTCGTCTCCATTCTGGTAAGAGCCCGAATCCCCAGTGCTGCTAGCTCCCTTAGCTTGTGAATCCTCGGCATAGTCAATATCGCCATCGCGGGCTTCCGCATTGGATGCAGGATCTAGCTGGCGTGCTCCAGATGTGTTTGTGTTGGCGAAGGTGGAGTTGGCTCCCAGGACGCTTTGGGGCTCGCTGTTTCTATTCTCAGAGAAGCCACCACCACTTCGGTCGGACTCGGCGGCGAGCGAGTCGTTCGCGATGGGCCCTGCCCCCTCTTCAATTTTAGCAGCCTTGGGGTCAGTGACCTATATATATTAGCTATCTCTTCGTGTGATTCTTGCTAATACTCACCTTGGTGCCATGTGTAGGATTAGTAGTTGCAGACATTGTGGATTAGACTGATTCAAGTTTGTTAATTTGAAGAATAGTTCTGCGAGTGTGGATTTGATTAACTGTTTTTTATAAAGGAAGCATCTTTAAAAAATTGAAATTGTATGTTAGACTTCAAGAATGATGAGCGATGACATCACTTGGGCTTGAGTGTTTGTTGTAGTGGCGACCCCAATTATCATGCACTATGAGATATTTGCGGAGAATTCTGATGCAATGTAGCATTAAGAATTACAATTTTAGAGTTCTACGTTTAAAGATCTTGAGCTCTCCAGTGTTCTCTACGTCAATAATGCCCAGTCATGGAACCAAGTTGAGCCTAGAAGGATGCAACGTCACGTGTATGATTTTCGTCTTGAGAATTTTAAAAATTGGATTTGAAATTAGAGGGATGATAAAAAATACTTACGAATCCTAAACGGCAATTATTTTCCGCAAGCTCACAAGGGTTGCGCAAATAGCGACCTTTTTCGAATAAGAAGGCTAACTTATTTCCATCAATGAGAAAGTAATCTATGAGGAACGGAATACTTCAGATCCATGATATCGTCAGAAACACTTTCACATTGGTATCATTAGCCATTCACGACCAAGAACGCCGCTGCAATAAATCAACTCCTAATGCTGCCAACCTTGACTCCAGATATCGAAGGTTCTTTTTACCCCTTTTCCATATTACGCGACTCGCTTATCACCAGCCTCCCCAGGAGCAGCTTTCTCTCCAACTTCCGGATTCAAGTAATCAGCATCTTCTGCAGCTTCGTATTCTGCAATAAGGTCCGTTACTACTTCTCTCGCCTCATCAAACTCATTCAAATTATCAGCAAAAGGAGCTGTCTTCTTGTACCCTTCCATAAAAGCATTTCGTTTTCGCATGCCGTCATATTGTCTCACAATTCTCTTAAAAAGCTTCGAAGTTGTTAGCATTAGCCAGAACAGAGCAAAGCATGAGCACTTACGGTGGCAATACTAGTATGGTTAGCTAGCATCAGACCGCTAACTCGATGGTTCATAGGAATATAAGGGCTTTTCTTTGTCAAGGCTACTTGAATACTTGCCGGTCCCCAGGGTATAAATGTTGCGAGTCTGCGCTCTCTAATTCTAAGCAGACTTTTATGAACATCAGTAGGATCTACATCGCCCTGAATGACATTCAAAATGGAGATGTAGCAACTCTTCTTGCCAGGAACAGTTGAGACCATGCGATTCTTCGGTTGAAGAAGACGGCGCATGACATCCAAAACAGTTGTCTTGCGTACAGTCTTGGCTTGTTCAACATTGTCACCTGTGAATGGCGTGTAGGATGTCATTAAGAAGTGACAGCGGGGGGTTGGGATGAGCGATGCAACAATGCTGACAAGATCATTGTGCATATAACCTGGGTATCGAAGAGTTGTTGTACTGGCTGACATGACAGTCGATACCTGTTTGAACATTGAGCAAGAATCTAGCAACAACAGTAAGGGTGCTTACCAGTTGGTTCGTTTGTTGGAATGAAGGCTCTTGAACGTGTAATCGATCTGCTGCTATGCGTGATAATGCACCATTATCAAGGACGACAACTGAGTCAGCATTTTGGGTCAATCTTCTCATGGACAATAGACTGTTGTATGGATGAACGACCACATCTCCGGAGTTTGTAGTATCAGGAAACACGGAATAGGTCTGAATGATCTTCTTCGGGAAGCGGTCGTTTAGTCTTTCGAGGAGAAATGAACCCAGTCCAGATCCTGTCCCTCCAGCAATCGAGTGCAGCATCATAAAGCCCTAGAATTTGTCAGGCCACGTTCCTATTGAAACCCCAACATGTTCATACCTCGAGTGAATCACTACCATCTGCTTCCCTGTCTATCATTTCCATAATGTCCTCATGTACCGACTCGCCTGTCTGGTATCCATCACCCCAGTTGTTTGCTGCACCTACTCCATTCTTGCCAACGAAGAAATTCTCGGGGTTGTAGATGTTCTTATATGGTCCAGTCTGAATGCTGTTGATCACACGCGGCTCTAAGTCGATGAGAATAGCTCGGGGAATATATCTCGTATCATCGGATTGATAAAAAAAGACATCTTTTCGATCCCCACCTTCAGTCGCAAACTCCTCAAGATTTCCATCCTGGCTGATCCCATGCTCCTGGCAAAGCTGTTGCCAGAATTGACTACCAACTAAATCATGATCAGTAATGGCTCAGAGGCTCAGGACTAGAGTCAAACTAACTGCTGTTGCCGCACTGCCCCGCCTGAACGGTGATGATTTCTCTGTAAAGTCGAATTAGTGACAACCCACGAGCTGATCAAACGGGTGGAATACCTTGGCATTATTGTACCATTAGTAGTTGTCTAGCAGATGCTCTCCAGAAAAGCAATCAGCAAAATTTGTGATAAGGTCGCGCTCGGGGGATTCTGACGCGGTCGCGCTCTCGCTGCGGGTACAGAAAAGTGGCCGAATTTGCACCAGCGCGATTACCCGATTTCTTGATAGTAAGCGTACAACAACGGCAATAATTCTTTATTGAGCCCTCCTAATAAGCCGAATCCCTAATTAACCTACCGTGAGATGATCCCCCTTACTAGATTTTCAGTATACTGAGCGGGTGTTTTGATTTGCTTTGTATTTCAAATGCCAAAATCGCCCGCTTATTTGTACCCTGAGAGTCGCGTCTCTTTCCTCGCTAGCGCTGAGTGCTGTTGATTGGCAACGGCCCATGTAAATATTTCCCATGAACAAAACGAAGAGATCGAAAGTAGCTGTACCACCGCCTTGAAGTGCTTTACATCTCAGTCGTGTGTAGATTACCTGGATTGCGCTCTGCCAGCCATAACAAAGCAATGAGTTTTCAGGCCCCATACTCTTCAAGTCCACCTTCAACGCCAGATAGGCGCTCCAACAATGGTAATAGCAACATCTTCTCATTTGGAGAAAACCCTTCGACAACGCCCGCTGGGCCTCCACCTTCTTCCACCGGATCATTCACTCCTATGGGACCCCCTCCTTCATCAATCTTTGGCAGCTCAATGATGGATACAACGAGTCCTCTGAAGCCACTTTCATTCTCGCAGAAATCAAACTCTTTCGGCGCATCTACATCATCGAGCTTCATGCAGTCACATTCAGGTCCGAAAAGATCGGGGTTGAATCAGGAGTATCAACCCT
This sequence comes from Arachnopeziza araneosa, assembly GCA_003988855.1. Lineage (NCBI taxonomy): Eukaryota > Fungi > Ascomycota > Leotiomycetes > Helotiales > Arachnopezizaceae > Arachnopeziza > Arachnopeziza araneosa. Next base: position 613,236 of record QYAI01000001.1, read on the forward strand.
CTTCCAAGAACGGGTTTCAAGCACCAAGTGATAGTGACGACGATGACGAAGAGGAGGAAGAGGAGGAGGATGGGAAATATGGGGATGAGGAGAACGAAGAAGAAGATGAAAGATACAACCAGAACCAACATGCAGAGGATGATGACCAGGAACAAATGACTGATGAAGAAGGCTCGAACGAAGACGACGAAGAAATGGACGACTATGAGTCGGAGGCTACTGGGACACGACGGAACGAACACACCTACGATCATCGCACATCAGACTTCTTATACTCGCAACAGGGTTCCGTATTGCAAAGTAGGGAAGGCGATAGAGAATCTATGAGAGATTCCAGGACACACGTTCCAATGTTCCAAAGGGTTGCTAAGGAGCTTTACTCACGAATGCCTGTACCGCCTTTAGATGAATCTGACGACCTTATTCTTGATACAGAAGCTATTACCACAAGATTATACGAGGATGGTGTTGGGGATACCGATGACGAAACCTTCATAGAAGAGACACTAGCGACAATACCTTCCGAGTTGGTAACACTTTGGGATGATTATCACAGAAGAACTGCCATCCGAGATTCTGAAGAATATGTGCCAACTATTGGACCAAGTCTGAGAGCGCCAAATTTCGTGAAAGCCAATTTTTTAGCCAGTTTAACTTTAAATATTCATCATCCGGGCATAGTTCGGAGCTCTTTTATGACAAGGGAAAAGCCTCTCCCCGAAATCCTTCTGGAATGGATGGACGAGTACCATAATCCATATGCGACGCAGCTTGAAGAAATTGTGGCTCACAAGCCAAGCCCGGCGAATCATCAACTCTTCTGGGACACAATTTTCAATTGTCTCATCCGAGGAAAAGTCATTGCAGTTGTCAACCTCATGAAAGATGCCGGCTGGAGGTATGCTCGCACCCAGACCGAAAATGAACAAGATGAAATCGGATTTTCCGGAGTAGCATTGAGAAATGTTGAACGAGTAACCAGCACCGCAATCCAGGTCCTAGCTCAGTGCCCAGCAACCAGCGGAGACTGGAACACTCGAGGTCGTGAATGGACACTTTTCCGCCTTCGAATATCACAGGCACTGGAGGAGTTGAAGAGCTTCGCAGAAGGTAGAGGTAGAGACAGAGAACATTTGACTGAGTCATCCATGGGAGAATCCGGGTCGTTTACTAGAGCTGCCAAGAAAGCAACAAGTCAAGTTCCTTGGGCCCTATATCAAAATATGGTTGCTCTCTATACTCTTGTGATAGGAGACGCGAATACTATAGTCACTAATGCCCAAGATTGGTGTGAAGCAACAATTGGGTTGCTCGTTTGGTGGGATGACAGCAAAGATGAGAAGCGGCTAGCCCTTGGTCAGTCTCAAATACTTCACAATTCTGCAAAGAAGAGCGATGCGGAAGCCTATCAACGCAAGTTACGGAAGTCATTTGAATTAACCACTACGGCTTCAACAGACTTCCAAGTCAACAGTATGAGCGAGATAGAAGTAAGTTTAGCATCACTCTTTGAAGGAGATAACGAGGCGGTTATTGGTATTTTACGAGGATGGTCAGGGCCCGTCTCTTCTGCTGTCGCCGAGGTAGCTTCACTCGCTGGATGGTTGCCAGAAGCAGAAGAAAAGAGTCTTATCAATCTAGGAGGTCTGGACGATGAGGATATGGATGTCCTTGCGTTCAATTCTTCGCCCTCTAAGACTGATGGAGCGAAAGACAAGACTCTCATTGCATATGCTCGACAATTATCACAACGTGAAGAATTGAGGTCAGCAGGGAGATCTGGAATAGTCCGAGAAGGATGGGAGTTGGCTATTGCAGTACTAGGAAGACTTGATTCCGTTCAGCGTTCCGAGGAGATGATTGGCGAGTTCCTGAAGCAGTTTCCATTGGAATCAGCAACTACAGTTGACAGATTATGGAGATTACTAAACGAGGTCGGCATGTCCCGCCACGCAGAAAACATTGCTGAGGTAGCGTTATTCCTATCCTCAATTTTTATTTTATTTTACTAACCAACACAGTCGTATGCCGACTCTCTCGCAGAAGGGTCATATAAATATGGCACAGCTCTATGGTACTACTCCCTTGCACACAAGGGCCAGAAAGTCAAGGATGTTCTGGATCTCCTAATGTCGTTCTCCTTAATTCAGTCAACCGCATATCCTCCAGAGTCTGAAATGGACGACCATCTCAAAGCTTTGATATTTTCACCAAAAGATACCTTAACAGAACTTTCTCTGATGGATTCGGCAGCCGCAGAACTTATTTACAAGATGTTGAGTGGCTATGCTACCTTACGAAAATTCTACAGCCTAAGAGACGAGGAAGTGCAGCTCCCGGCCGGCCACAAGCCAAAGCTGAGTGCCAGGACACGCAAAAATCAAGCAGCAGCAGCACTAGTAGCAACCATAAACAGCTCGGACGACAATATCCGAGGTGGCCTGTACGATGAGGAACGAGGAGCAGTAGTAAGCGTGGACTTTCTTCTCGCACTGCTAGGCGAAGCCATGGTATTTGTCAATCAAACGGATTATAGCATCACCGTCTCGCAAATTGAAATTCTGCTCAAAGCTATCGAGGACTTGCAAACAGTAAGTCCAAGAATATACTCGGTCTGCACTGAGTTCTTGCAAACGGTTGTCGCTTCTGGACAAGGGCTTAAGGGATCTACACCAACAGATATGCTTCGGAAATCAACATCAAATGTCAGCGGAAGCAGCTTCTCGATGGTGGGTAGCTCTATGCTTGCCTCCCAGTTTAAACAATCGATGAGTAGTAGTGGTGTACTGGTGAAGGGGAATGTCAAACGTGGCTGGGATTGGAGACGTACAATCTCGGCGGGAACTACTGGGGATGATGTTTTGAGGATACTAAGATATGGGCTTGCTAAGGATTTGGCAAAGGCTTGGTTGTTGGAGGCTGACAGTAGGATGTAAGATATGGTTAGAGGTTGTGGAGTTGCATTGATGGCGTACTGAAAAATTTGCCATTAGGGAGCATAGATAGCAGCATCCTTCTTACAGCAAAATTGAAATGATACCCTAGCTCATGGGAAGCAATTACCGCAAGAACTAGCAAGTTTGCACAGTGATCAAAGTTCTCTTTTATTTCTCAACTTCAAGAGAAGATCGGCTAAGTTTCAAACCCAACCTCGTACATAAAAAACGGCATCCTTCTGTGGGGAAAGGAACACGTCAAGCACTAGGCAGATTGAGATCGGCCTTTGATGGTTGGCTGTATTCGGAAAATTCAGCCTTGGCCTCCAGTCTCATGTTTTAGTCTCACGACCGCAGCGCTGTTAGACTCAGCCTTGCCACTAAGCGTTCTCAAATAGGCACTCTGATCCCTTAGAGCGCCTCTCGAATATCCCTTCTAAAACAGGACCTTTCAGATTTCGATGATTACTAGTCAAGTGCAAGCCCAACTGCAACTTGTCCTAGTTTGCATAGAGGCGGGGAGCCCTCGGATTGCCCTAGCGCCAACCGCATCAACGCTATGGAGAATATCCAGACAGAGAATCCTGAGACACTTTCTCTGACTCGGAATTTTGGCCTTCGCAGAGAACACATGACTTTCATGACACCACCTTATTTACACGCCCAATTACCTAAATTTTACAACTCTCACTGGATGTAGCCTGTCAGCTTCCAGTCTCAAAGTCAAAGTCGTTGCAGTGGCACCTTCCCAATTGAGCTTGAAGCCGATGCACAATTCTTGAATACTAGCAGTACTCCAAGGCTCTAACATTCATGTTATATCTTGGCATGCAGAGATAAGCTGTCACCTGTGAGGTTGAGCGATGTGGTCTAGAATGAGGCTACGGTATCGTTGGGACGGAGAGAAAAGACTGCATTTTGATAGGTCTTACTCGTATCTAACCTTGGCTGTGGTGGCGAAGCAATGGTTCCTCAAGAGCGATCCTTTGGTGTTCTGGAAAACTGCCTATTTGGGGTTTAGATCATGGGACTGTTGCTGCGAAACGGTGCGGAGTTGCAGGATCAGAGCCATAATTTGGCAAACAAACTACGCAGTGGTTAGTAGTTGGCGCCATTTGCCATCGTCGGTTCAATCTCATAAAAGTTTCGCCGCGAGCTTACTACTTGGCGCAGCGTGCACCAAGACCATTTTTGGCTTTGTACTGGTCTTATCGCGTTATCTGTTTGGATAATGCAAAACTCTTGTGCTTGCAAGCCTGATCTCAGGAGCGGCCAGTCTCTCTCCACGAAGCCAACGTCAAGGTGGCCCACCAACCAAACGCCGGGCTTTTGATGGAACCAAGCTGCCAAGCTGAGCGGCTTCATCTCCCCTGTAGTCTTCTCGCCGGGGGGGGGGGTGGGCAATTTCCATCTCATTGGTCACCATAAAGAGCTGTCCTAAACCATTCTAGCAGTGCTTTCTGTCGTCGACCTCGAGCTGTCTCCGCACCAAAACCAAAACTAGCAGCGGCATATCAGATGTATAGCAGACCGGGCTCACCGACGGTTTGATATCGATCGCATACTCGAGGCTCAAGGCCACGCAGGTGTCAGTCACATCGCTGCCTCTGGAACCCTTGCTAGAATTGATGGTCGTACTTGACCAACCACTGTTTTCAAGAAGAATCCAGCATGAGAAAGCCTTGCTCTGCAGGAACCCCCTCCTTTCCACTGTTTCCAGAAATAACGAACGCTGGCTGATCTCGTGTGACCGGCCAAAGGCAGAAGGATCAATGGCTTGCTTTCCGCACGATGTTCCAACTTTGTGACCCGTCAATATTGTCCCAATATCGCGCGGTAAACCGAGAAGGGCGCTGCATCAACTGAGTCGCGGAATCGCCATTTTGTGGCATGATGCCGCACAGCGGGAACGCAAACCACCATACTGTGATCCAGACTGTCTTGGTAGAGCGAGCTGCGAACATTGGCCAAACATCTGCCAAAAGATGCGGCTAGTCGATTTCGTGCTTGAGCTGAAGTTGATAAAAAGATGGGTGGCGGCTTTGCACAGGCGGCCTTGCCCAAGAGGCGACAAGGGTTTAAATGGAAAAAAAAGCGCCTTGGCCCAGGAGCCAATCCTTCTGAGGGTTAGACAGCGCACTAAATGTGCCCCAAGAAGAGCCTTGCAGATCGAGATGCTGGTAGTTGGGGTCGAGTCGGAAAGGCTATTTGTGTTTGAGAATTGTCGTAGCATGAGACGTTGGCGTAAATGCAACTATGCGGACTCGCAACGTTCTTGGTGAAGGCGTCCCCGGGCGTTGTAACTGGCAAGGGAAGTGTCCATTCCCACTGCACTACCTCAAGCTGTGCAGCTCTCAGCCTGACTCCAACGGAATAAATAAAGACCAAGTCCCTGCTCCTGAAACACCTCTCTCAGCTCTAATTCAATCTCGGGCTATATTGTCGCAATCATGGAGAAAGATTCCCACTTCGTCGACGAGAGAGCTGACTATGATGACCATCATACCGCTAAATATGGAGGCGCTGAGGGCAAGGTAGGCCATCTTCAAGAGGCAGCCGACTTGTACGGAAATGTCGAAGCAGCAGAGGAGTATGGCTACGTGACTCGAGGGTAAGTTCTTTCTTCATGATACTTGTCAGAAAGCATGAAATTGACCTTCTCTTTGTCAGATTGAAGTCGAGACATATTCAGTTCATCGCTCTCGGTGGTACCATTGGTACTGGTCTGTTCTTGGGTATTGGTTCTGCCTTCACTCGTGCTGGTCCCCTCTCGGTTCTTCTGGGCTACAGCTTTACCGGTATTGCTGTCTTTGGCATGATGCAGTGCTTGGGTGAAATGGCTACCTGGCTGCCTCTTCCCGGCTCAATTCCACAATTCTGCGCCCGATATGTTGATGATGCTCTTGGATTCGCCGTTGGATGGAATGTAAGTTGTCATCCTGTTTCTCTCGGCGGGATGACGTCCGAGTGTTTTGCCTTTTCTTCTTCCGTCAATATTCTTGTACTAATTCGGTATTTGACAGAACTGGTATTCCTCTGCCATTACTCTCTGCGCCGAGATTTCAGCGGCTTCAGTCGTTATCCAGGTAGGTCTATTCCTATACTAAATTGCTGTTATATTCTATGAGAGCTCTGGAGCTGGGAGCTGTCTCAGGATTGTTGCTGCCTGTTCTTGAAACTTTTATTTCAGGGGCCCAGCTCTCCAGCTCCTCGGCTCCTTTCAAAGAGTGCAAAACCACATACTAATTCGTTGGATTAGTACTGGCCCGGTGCAGAACACATCAGTGTCGCAGTATGGATATCTCTGATCATCGTACTTGTGGTTTGCTTGAATATCTTCGCAATTCAAATATATGGAGAGGCCGAATTCATATTTGCCAGTGTCAAGATCATTACTATTGTCGGCCTGCTCATCCTGGCCTTTATCGTTGATCTTGGTGGCGGACCTAACCATGACCGACTCGGTTTCCGATACTGGAAAAATCCAGGAGCCATGAAGGAGTACGATGGGAAAGGTGCTACTGGAAGGTTCTTAGGCCTGTTCTCTGTCCTTGTCAACGCAGCTTTCTCATACGGTGGCGTTGAGCTTGTCGCTGTTGCTGCTGGTGAAGCTGAGAATCCTCGCAAGAACATCCCCAAGGCCGTCCGAAGAGTCTTCTGGCGTATTCTGTTCTTCTATGTACTCGGCACGTTGGCCATTGGTGTTCTCGTTGCGTCAAACGATCCACATTTGTTGAAGGCTCAAAAAGCCGGTGCTCCTGGTGCCGCTCGATCTCCATGGGTTATTGGCATCCAAAACGCCGGAATCCCAGTTCTGCCATCGATCATCAATGCTGTCATTTTGACCTCGGCCTCGTCCTCTGCGAATGCTTTCCTCTACACCGGGTCTCGTTATCTGTTCGCTCTTGCTCAGAACAAGCAGGCGCCAAGATTCCTCCTACGTTGTAGCAAAGCCGGCGTCCCGTATTATTGTGTTGCTATTACTGCTTCCATCGCTGGTCTGACATATCTTTCCGTTGGAAGCGGTGGTGCAGCCACCGCTTTCGGTTGGTTCCAGAACTTGACTACCATTGCTGGTCTCTTCACCTGGTGTGCTATATGCCTTGCCTATGTCAAGTTTTACAAGGCGCTTCAGGCTCAAGGTGTTGACCGAAATACCCTCGTCTTCAAGAGTCACTTTCAGCCATACACTGCTTGGGCGGCGTTCGTCTTCTTTGCTCTTATCATCCTCTTCAACGGTTTCAACGTCTTTGTCGGCAAGCACCATGAGAACTGGGATGTCACAGGTAAGCTCCCATCTCCCTACGTTGTACATTGAATGATCTGATATGCTCCAGATTTCCTCTCTGCCTATATCGGGATCCCGATCTTCTTCGGTCTTTATGCCTTCTGGAAGGTTTTCAAGAGGACCCATTTGATCAAGCCCGAGGATGCCGACATTACAACCGGAAAGGCGGCATTGGATGCTGAGGATGGCAACTGGCCCAACCCAGAGCCAAGAAATGTCATCGAGAAGATTTGGTTCTGGATTGCTTAAAGGAATGATGCTCACCTCCCTACTCAGCCAGTTAGGTTGTCCGTCCCACTTCTGAGTGGAATACATAGTGTTTATTATTTGCGATAAGATATCCCAATGATTTAATGAATATGACCATCCATTCTTCTATATTTGCAAATACTACTCCATTGAGCTGCCTTGTAGTAAAGTGGAAGTTATCTTATCAGGTCTCCTTGCAAATCAAGCAATCGCTTTAGTTGTCCTATCGAAGTTGCATCGTGGGCATGTTGTTCATGACACCTGAGGTGGGTGGTTTTGTTCATAGTAGAAGAAGGGTAAACATGAAGATGCAACTTCCCTTTGGAGTTTTCTTTTCCAAGTGGCCAAGTCCTGTTTGGGTCATAGCTTCCACGCCTTTTCTGTGACAGACGTTGGGCGTGCGTTGCGGCACAGCGACATGAGGCTTACATGTGCTTGTTCTCAAGTAATAGCCGACGGGATCGTGCGCCTGTCTAAACTCTAAATTTCAAGAAAGTTGGGGACCTGGTGACTAATCACCTTATATCTTCATGTTTTCTGCACGATGGCTGCGAATTTCTCCAGAGGTAGGAAAACAAATTTAAATTACCACAGTCTATTCCTAAGATGGCATAGTATTACATTCAGTACGCTGTATAATAAATGAGCCTCATTTTCTCAGTTCATTTTGAGAGGTCCAATTATCAAGGCTCCGGCCTTATTGTGAACTATGTGCTCTCTACCTTGGTTGATTTCGCATCAATCACAGAGCCCGATGCGCCCTCTTCCAACCCAGTCTTGACATCAACAGTAGTCGACATATCCTCAACTGTTTCTTCTGACTTGACCTTTTCTGTCGTTGTCACAATCTTGCCCTTCCAATCTTCGTCAACTTTCTCTTCTCTCAACTTCCGACCAATTGTAACCTTGCTCCGCTCAGCAGCTTTACAGAGCCCATGGAGGCCAAGGTCACAGTCGCCACACTTACGGCCAACAGGCAGGCACACGGATTGTCCAAACCCGACCAGAAGCCAGTTGATTTCATGCCATAGCTCTTTGGGAAGCCAGGCCTGTAGTGCTAAACGTGTCTCCTCTGGACCCTTAGTCTTATGCCAACCCCAAAGGTTTGTGATGCGGTGAACGTGGACATCAACTCCAATACCTTCTGTTCTTCCCCATGCAACACTCATACAGAGGTATGCCATCTTAGGCCCAACACCTGGCAGGGACATCAACCCTTCGATTGTGTCCGGGATATCCCCATTCCACTCATCTCTGAGAATCTCAGCCGCGGCCTTGATGTATTTTGTTTTATTGTTGTGAAAGCCAACCACCCATATCATTTCGTTCAACAGCTTCGGATCAACAGCCAAGATATTCTCAAGATTCAGGCCTATTGGTGCTCCTTCTTTGTATGCTGGGAGTTGTGTTTGCAGGCGTTTCATAGCTACTGCATTCGTGGTATCCTTAGTCTGTGATGAGAGCATCAGAGCTATCAATGTCTGGAATCTTTTTATTTTGGGGGACACATCGTCTTGTCCAAGCCGCTCACATCCCATTGTATCAACTACCGCATTTTTCGCCACCCCGTTGATTCTCATCTCCTTAACTGACGCGTAAACCTCTGCCCAGTCGTTAGGAGGATGTATCTCGACCTCGCCAGTATCTTCATTCTTAATCTGCCTAGCTGGTTTTCGGACCTTGCGATCCTTCGAGGGGGGAACTGTTCCTAATTCTTCGACCTCTCTCTTGGCTCCAACAATTGTCTTGGCTGATCTAACTGCGATGGGTTTTCGAACGTTGGAATCTCGTTTCCGCTTCCGTGAGGTAGGAATAATATCCTCAATGTCTTGAGGGGTCTGCGAAGCTTCTGAGGGCAAGCCATGCTCCACTGACGTGTTGCGTGCGAATCGCGAGAGTGTGGATGTTGTGCTCCGTGTTGATCTTGTAGAAGAAGTAGCTTTGATTATCTTGGCTGTCTCTTGCGAGATTTTAGAGGTTTTCATCCTGCGTCTTGGAGGCTCCAGGGCCGGATAATTATGCTGTAGAGGGAGAGGTCAATTCCATCGTGTTACAGTATGCCCCTGGATTTGGATTCACCGAACGGGTCGGCCCGCACTTGAATGAAAGACGACCTTTCTCAACAGGATATCGCTTATTAGGTAAGAGGACTACTGATTAGGTACTACTATCTAAGACTTTCATGCTTGCGTTGTTAGCTTTTCTGTATATATCTATAAAGGACACATGAAGGCTCTATTATATGTAGAGTGTTTAGAAGAACTTTTGTGGGACAACAATATATCGAATGTACGTGGTATCTCGTTCTGGCTTCGTTGCACTGCTCGATGCTGTAATATAGTGGAATTACCAGCAGAAGGCAGACTTTCCCCTGTTGATTGTCTACTTAGAGTTGTCTCATATGCAAACCTCCAGTTACTTCATCCTGCCTAGACCGTTGAATCCTGAAAAACTGCTTTCGGACTTATGATCTTTGAATTCTTATGTTACTGGAAGATTCCAGCTCTTGCGTATTTCTCATACACCTACTTACCTCACTTTTGCAGACCCTCAAATCGTTACGCATATTTAGTTCACGCCACATTTCTGTACAGTTCTTTTGCAGCAATAAGCAATTACGTAGATACAATGGCACTACTGTCTCGTGAAACAGCGGTAAGAAAGGCCTTCTCTTGGATAAGTTCTGGCTCCATCTCAGTATCTTACGAGCAATGCCTCAGAGGTTGAAAAACGTTATATTGCAAGCTCAGGGGGTCGCCTTTGACACACTATTAATCAGGACTCTAGAAACCCATTCGGCATGAGGCTCCAGTACCCCATGTATGCGTTGTTGGCGCTGGTATTTCCGGATTACGTTGTGCAGATATTTTGATACAGAACGGCTTCAAAGTCACCATTCTCGAGGCACGAGATAGAGTAGGAGGTCGTATGCACCAAGTTAAACTGCCCTCCGGAAGTCTTGTTGACCTAGGACCTAACTGGATTCATGTGAGCCCCCTTACCCTCAGAATCTCCCTTCCCTGATCTTTTTCTCAAGCTACTATTTAAAACATACATGCCTCATCATCCCTAAGGCATGCAACCCGCAGTATGTAAAAATGAAGTGTACTAACTCCGAGGTCTTGAGATAGGGATCTGAAAACAATCCAATTCTCGATCTTGCAAAGGAAACAAAGACACAGACGCGTATTTGGGATAAAGGGGTTCATGTTTTTGGCGACGATGGAAAGGTGGTGGAAATGGGAGACGACCTAAATAAATCTTTTTGGGAAATCATCGAAGAAGCATTCACTCACTCCACGGCTAATACCAGCACAATCAAAGCCGAGGAGAGTCTTTATGACTTTATTGCCCTCAAAGTCAAAGAGATGTTTCCAAATCATAAACAAATCCAAGAACGCAAAGTTCTAATGCAGATGGCTGAGAATTGGGGCGCATTTGTTGGAAGCAGTGTAAAAACACAGAGTCTCAAGTTCTTTTGGCTGGAACAATGCATTGACGGCGGTGAGATATTCTTCCCCTGCTTCTTTCCTGTCAACTAACTCTCTGTATGTAGAGAACTTATTCTGTGCTGGGACCTACCAGAAAATTCTTGAGTGCATAGCTCAGCCGGCACTGGATAATGCGGTCGTAAAACTGTCTACCAAAGTGATCACTGTGGAGAACGTCGAGCAAAAAGTCCTGGTTCAGACAGAAGGCACAGACCCCCAAGAATTTGATGAGATTGTCATGACCACTCCGCTAGGATGGCTGCAGAAAAATAAACCCATCTTCAGGCCTGCTCTTCCTGACAACTTTTCGAAAGCCATTGATGCCATTGGATATGGATGTTTAGAAAAAGTATATCTGACTATTCTTCAGGTGTAGCGCGTAACTAACTTTCTCAAGGTTTACATCTCATTCCCGCAGGCTTTTTGGCGGGGGGATTCTACGAATCCGGAAAAGAGTCCAACTTCTAGCTTCACAATGTGGCTCAATCCGAAATATTCAGAGGATACCAATCCCAAACGATGGAATCAAGAGCTTGTTGATCTAGCCTCTCTTCCAAAACCTTCTGCTCACCCAACACTGCTCTTTTACATTTTCGGTGATCAGTCCGTCTCATTTGCTAAGAAGCTATCGACATTAGCCTCAGAGACAGAAAAGAATGAATTCCTAGAAGAATTCTTTGTTCCCTATTATTCACGGTTACCTCACTATAATCAAGGCTCTCAGGATTGCAAGCCTTCAACATTCTTAGCAACCTCATGGGTTTTGGATGAGCTTGCTGGAAACGGAAGTTATAGCAACTTTCAAACCGGCTTGAACGAAGGAGATCAAGATATTAAGACAATGAGATACGGACTCCCGGACAGACGGACTTGGTTTGCGGGCGAGCATACCGCACCTTTTGTTGCTCTAGGAACAGTTACAGGCGCTTACTGGAGTGGTGAAGCGGTGGGCAGAAGAATTGCCGACGCGTATGGCAAAGGCTCTAGCGCTATTGGAGAATTACACGAAGATGGGGATGAGCTCACAAGTGATATCCCCAAGGATGTCAATCCTTGAGGTTTCTCGAAGTGACCGTGAACGACGCGCTGACCAGCAAGCTTTTCTCTCTTTTGACCGTGATTCACAGCCTTAGGGTAGATATCTTTTTGGTGGTGGTATTTTTGAAGCGATGGAGGGTATAAATAGATCACCAAACAGGAGATTAGCACGTTTAAACATAAGGAGTCCCAGCACATGGCAACGCATGCCAACATCACAGCCTTGGCAAGTGTCGGTTGAAGACTTTGAAACCGGGACGAATCAAGGAGCTCCGACACCACAGAGAGAGAGAGAGAGAGAGAGAGAGAGAGAGAGGGAGAGAGTAAAGGTTCAGTCTTAAGTCGAATTATAATAGTGTTGGATTTGACCTTGAAGTATTTGTTGCCGGTGTAAGGCTCATGAGCAGTGGCCTGGCATGGCCATGGTGTTCAGCTTCGACTTGCCCTGTCCGGGCGTAACAATTGGCGATCCCCGTTACCTCGAGTCCACCGTTACAGAAGAAACAAGGGTGGGCAAGCCGTGCGGGACTTGACGCAACGGGCCGACGACCATATGAAGATACATGTGATGAAGTTGAAAAGTCGTCAAGTCATGCATGAGGCGGTGAAGATGGAGATTGAAAGAGAACGTCTGTTGATGAGGAGGGGAGGAAGAAAATGGCTTCGGAGGCCCAAGCATCCGTGCTGTCCTGTCGCTGTTACCGATCCGCCTGCGCACGGCATCTGGCAGAGCGGGAGTGTCGTTGAGCTTTAATCGGTAGCCAATCATGTCTGGCACAAACAAAGCTTTATCGACGAGGATCGACGAGGAGAGTTCCTCCTACACTTGCCTTCTACCGCAGACTCGCTTCTCCATCTCCATCTCTACCATCCTTCTCTCTCTCTCGCTCTCTCTCTCTCTCTCTCTCTCTCGCTCTCCTTTCTACGCACTTGACGGGAGCCCCTCGCCATCAACATATATATCCAACCGAGGATCCCGAACCTCTAAGTGATAGCGTACTCTGTCCTAGGAAACGATGCTTTGAGCAAGAAGCGGTCTATTCGAGCTTTCCGCCTCTTCTTCTCCCGTGGAAGCAGTAGCGTAGAATCTCGCGGCCTCGATCAATCCGCCCGCCCGAGAATACGCTCTCTTCGACCCTATTCATTCAGAATGACTAGGACGGAATATACACCTCTACTCGTAGAGAAAATGGGCCCTCCCCGAGGTGCGTGCGAAGCAGTCGAGGTCTCTGGAACGTAAGACTGATATTATTCTAGCCAAATTCGCATCCGCGATACATTCCTCTCGAGGCACGAAACCCCAAGCAATTGCACACCGAGGATATTGCGCAGCATACCCGGAGAACACGATGGGCGCATTCCACGGAGCAGTTGCTGTTGGGGCGCATGCGATCGAGACGGATGTACATTTGAGCAAGGACGGGGTCGTGGTTTTGTCCCACGTAGGTGCTCTTGAGGAGCAATCAAGACTCCATACTTAGACATTTTAGGACGCGACTTTGAAGCGTTGTTTTGGGGTGGATCGAAAAATCATCGATTGCGAATGGTCATATCTAAAGACCCTGCGTACTATAAAGACACCATCAGAACCTCTGCCAAGGTTAAAAGATCTGTTGGAGTATTTGGCGACACCAGGGTTGGAGCAGATTTGGCTCCTTTTGGATATCAAGGTATTCGAAGCGATGATTCATATTGTTTAATGCTAATACTCGGGCAGCGAGATGATGACGCTGATGATCTCATGAGGTTAATCGCCGAGACTTTAGCAGATACCACACCTTCACGACCGTGGAATGAGCGTGTAATTATGGGCTGTTGGGTAGTGAGTCTCGCAAGGAAACTGCTGGAAGCTCAACCACTGACAGATTTGTAGTCAAAGTATCTTTCACTATGCGAAGATTATCTGCCAAGCTATCCTATAGTGCATATCGGATGGAATATCCCATTAGCCAGACAGTTCCTTAAGGTTCCCGGAGTAGGCTTCAATATGCTAAAAGAGGTAATCGTCGGTCCTTGCGGCCAAAAATTCCTACGCGATGTTAAAGAAGCTCGTCGGCCAATATTTTTATGGACGGTTAATGACGAAGATTGGATGAAGAGGTGCATTAATCAGGGCGTAGACGGTGTTATAACCGACGACCCAAAGAAGTTTTTAGAAGTGTGCAACTCTTATAGAGGAGAGAAAGCCCGTCTGCCTCTAAGAAAATGGGGCGGTGTAATTCGGACACACATTTTGATAATGTTTTTTGCAATACCTTTCTTTTACAAATACGGCTTTAGGATAAACGGGAAACAATATGTGAGGAGAGCAGACAGGTTGAGGAGTAGATCTCCGTTATAGGAAAATAAATGATATGAAGCCCGCGGACCCTATACTCCTGATCGTTGTGATGGGCGATATGAGGCTCTGGAGCCCTCTTCTGTGAATGTTCTCTATGGACACTTCAATATGCTAGTTCGTGACATAGAGTGACTAGGTTATATCTCAATGTTACATTCATGACTCCTCAGATCGCTATACAAAAGCTTCTCTACCTGCTATCCAAGAAGTGCTGCTGTTACGGCCCTTTGATCTTATCTTCCTATGCTGAAAATATGGCTTTGATCAATCACTCACACCTTCATGAGCAAGAACATTCATAGCTCTGATTTGTGATTCACCCAGCTCTCAGAACGTTGACGCTATCACTTCTGTCACCATGTCTAGTACTACACGTTCTCCAAGCCTCGGTCAGGTTTCCAAATGTGTGAGATTACATACATCCATTACGTCCCTTGCAATCACCAAGTACAGATCCCCCCTAGCCGGTGCGAGAAATTCCTTGCAAGGACCAGAGAGTATTGTGTACAAAATATATCTGAAGTCAAAAGTGAGGGACCCTGCCCGATCTGCCACGAACACCGGTCTCTAAGAGGCCGAAACCTCACGATGAACACAGAATCGAATAAGAAACTCAACAAAGACTTATCGCTAGTATCTCCATCGAGAAGCGTCTTTTCGAAGCCGAAGAATCTACTTAAACTTTCTAGGACTACGAGTGATGCATCCCGTACCTCGAGATGGGGCATCCGACAAAAGATTGGAAGCTTGTTGGGAAAGGAGTCGCCTCAAAATCACGACAGTGATTTAGCAGAGACTGGTTCCACTTCTGAACATCGGAGAAGTTCCGAGCCAAGAACGTCTCTGGGATCGAATTCTTTATCCAGTGCACCGTTCTCTGAGAAATGCCAGTCGGGCCAACCGATATATGGCGTTGACGAAACTTCTTCACCAACAACACCTCAGCAAAGAGGCTCTAAGATCAGCGCTAAAACCAACAGTACTGGTTCCGCTTACAGTCCGAGATCTTCAGGAAGACGAGACTCGAAGACCAGCTACGGCGGATTTGAAGTTTATGACTCTCCGCAGTACAATGATCAACATTTCGAGAATCGAGATTCAGCAAACTTTACAACTATTCTAGAGAACAATCAAGCCCACTCGTGGCTCTTGCGCTCTTATGAATCGACTATTGAGAATCAAGAGAATCTAAGAGAAGCTTTATTGTGGCCCTTAACCCTTCCCAATCTGACTATCAAAAACCAAGAGAGTCTAAGACCAACTGAGGAATTTTCCAATCTCCAAAAAATGACCAAAGGTATTCGAAAAGCCAGTACTCCAAGCAATGAGGAGGGAGTCAGTGGTCACGAAATGAGAGTATCTCGTGTATCACTGACGGACGCAAATTCAAAGCTCGCAGAGAACCAGCAAGCCAAGAGAGAAGTTCTGAATGAGGGCATTGAAAAAGAGCAACAAAGGATGAGGCACTTGATACCACCAGGAGCAGATAAAGCTGAAGTTCTAGGCAAAATGTGGGCCAACCTTATCGACCCCCATCCAAGGACTCTTAACAACACTGAACGCGATCTGGATCGCTCGGCCGATGAGCACTGGAATGCAGTAGTGCGAAATGAGTGGCGACGATTGCTCGGATTCTTTTAATCTTGCGGTGGTCGGTTCGGCAGAGTCCAGACAACGGGTAAAGATCCAGATTAGATGTTGAATGTCCAGAATAGGGAAATACCGTATGGTAGGATCAGCTTTCTCAAACATGCTGCGTCAAAGCTGCAAGACAATCTAAGGGCGAGCTGAAGCGATTGAGCTGAGATTGGGAGACTCTAGCCGATATCGTCTTGGGGATGCCTCTTGTAAGCTAGACTGAGGCTCTACTACAGTAGCCTAGAGCAGGTAGAATTGAGAGGATGATCTAGAGTGGAAGTCTGAGTAGATAGACGACTATGACTCTTCAATATCTGATCTTTCTACATGGATATCTCGTAAGGGCAACTTCCAGATTTGGCGAATGAATTTTGCCAAATGAATAAGATAAGGCCGGCCTATACCGCGTTTTCAATGATAATTTTTATACTGTATATCAATTATAGCATCAAATATGAGATTCCATGGTATCTCACCCTTGAAATGGCTTCGGCAGTCGAGTCAAGGTAATTGAAGAAATGTTTTTGACACGTGACAATATATCACGTGAAAATGCGAAACCTTTCTGCGCCAACCTGTATTGCAACGAGCATTGATGCATCAACTTGAAAGCCTTTTGGGATCATTCTCCCACGTCCTCAAACGGGATCGTCATAATGCGTCGGGAAAAGCTACCGTTGAGAGCGATTACTGCCTGGTCAAGACTGAATGATGTCAACTTCCTCGATATCAAAGTCCGGGATCTGGGTGATTCAAAAGGCTATGGACTCGTTACCGAACGAAGTCTCAATTCATACGATACCTTCGATGTTCCTACATTACTAGAGGTCCCTCGCGACCTCATTCTATCAGCTGAAGGTATTGAAGAGTTTGCAAAAGTTGATCATCATTTTCGCCAACTGCTTGATGCTGCTGGTGGGGAGGTTTGTTGCTATCAAGAGTTCGAATGGGTAGTAACTGACAAAGGTTTGTAGACTACGAGAAAAGATGCTATGCTCTTTCTCTTGATGCAGATGACTATTGCGTCACCAGTTCATGGCCAGAATGTGGGATTGTCAAGTCCATGGACGGAGTATGTTAAAATGCTTCCGGATGGCATCCCTCTACCTACCATGTGGACCGATATAGAGTTGAAAATGCTTGTAGGGACCTCTCTGGAGGTAAGTTTGGTTTTACATGCTTGTCGGAATGTTTAGTCCTCAATCTTGAGCGAGTAGTGCCATCACTACTGCTATTTCTCAGAAGACTTTTCCAAGTATAGGACTTGATTCATTATTTACGTATTCTTCTTCTCAAGGATATCTCCTCTGAAACCCAACTTCTAACGCCGTAACAGACGGCTGTTGATGCCAAGATGAGATCGTTGCTAGGAGAGTTCGAAACGCTTCGGGAGAAGACCGAGTTGATTTCGTGGTGTCAAAAGTGTTGGTGGGAGAATGAAGACTTGTCCTTTGATGACTGGCTTCTTTTGGATGCTCTGTACAGATCACGGTGTCTCGAGCTTCCAAATTCAGGAGAAGCGATGATTCCTTGCATCGATATGGCAAATCATTCATCACAACCGAATGCATATTATGAGCATACACAGAGCAATGGAGTATCATTAATACTGCGGCCAAGTGTCGCCCTTAATGTCGGCGAAGAAGTTACCATTAGCTACGGGAGCGCAAAGAGCAAAGCCGAAATGCTTTTTAGTTATGGCTTTTTAGATTCGCAAGACGAGGTAGACAGCTTGACTTTGCCGATTGAACCCTTTCTGGATGATCCGCTCGGACGAGCAAAGGTCGCTGCATTCTTAGGGTCACCAGTGATTTGCATATCCAAGGAGAATGGCACAATAAAATGGGAGAGCAAGTTCCTTTACCTAATGTGTCTCAACGAGGAGGATGGTCTCGATTTCAGAGTTTTACAACAAACAGACGGCTCCCGCAGCTCATTAAAGGTATTTTGGCAAGGGTCTGACGTGACGGCACGAACGAACGACTTCGAAATCCTCACGGAGGATCACGAGTTACAAGACGTCTTCAAGCTTCGTGTAACTGCGCTATTACAGGATCGAATTAGGCAGCAGCTAGAAGAGCTTTACGATAGTGAGGAATCAATAGAACCTATCGCTGTCACGAGACTAGCTATTGAATCTCGCAGACTTAACGCTATAGAGCTCCGGCAAACCGAGACAACACTTTTAGAAGAGGCTTTCGCCGTAGTTGAAGGAGAAGTAAGTTCTTTGAAGATAATATTCCGGATCCTTCATGACTTTGGCTGACCACACCAAGAGGACTAAACTGCTTGAAAGCGAGGCGGTGATTCGATATCTCGGATCGATGGATGTTGAGGAGGCACAGGATGAGGTAGGGACCAATGAGGAGGAAGATTTTTCTTAAGCCCCGTCATCAGCGGATTATCGCTGCGCGCCACATGGCTGCACGGTTTACAGCTGCATGTCAGTGCACAGTCCATCCGTGTCAGGGCTTGGCGGTGCTCCGAATATCTGGAGAACCAGGGAAATCCCAGCTGGGGATGTTTCTACAAAACCATGTGAAGGTGCTGAGTCGCATCAAAGGCCGAGTTCCTGGAATGAGATCTCATCAGCGACGTTTGTGGTCCTGGATTGACTAGTGCAGATCCAAATATTTTGTAGGGGTGCAAATTGCAAAAATCATATGGAATAAACTTGCTGGGTACCGAAAATTACAGTACCAATGGTCCAGGATAATTCGAAGCCAAAATAAGGGTACCGCGTTCAGCACGACGTATTGATCGCCAGCGAAGTTCTTTTCCAGTCAGTACCGCAGAAGGCTGCGAAGAAAAGTTAAAACTCAAACCTGTCGTTGACGAAACAGGATTAGAGGCAGCGTTGACATCTCATACGATTCATTTCCCCGCATCAAGGCGGGTAGTCCAGACACAATATGGTCAAATCACAATCCAACGACGGAGGGTGGAAATTCATTTCGTTTTTTAAGTGGCTGAGAATAGTGCCAAGATCAGGCCATCTGCAACTGAAAGAGGAAGATGGGGCATGGAGAAGGTCGGGGGCGGGGAATAGCGGCTTGCATCTTCTCAGAAGATGCAACGTCGGAATGATAGAACGTTTTCTCTGTTTGGTACATTCCAGAAGACGTGGCCCTTGATGAAGTTTATCTCCAGAAATATCGGCCATCATGGACACGATGGCTTTCCAGAAATCTGCAGCTCACATGATATCGGCAAGCGTGGTCGCCTGGGTTTTGGCTAAATGCTACCCGAGCAGTTACATATATTCGACACAGGCAAAAGGGGCAGCAACTTGGAGTCTTTCCAGGCCAAAATGAGGTCCAATCTCAGCACCAATGCTAGGGAGGACATAAGCAGGAACGGAGTGCCTCTCCTTGCCGCCATAGAATGGTCAGTCGGCTCGCTGTTCTCACTTAAGCGACTGCGCGGTGCATGAGGACATGAACACGGTGCGTCGGAGGATGACGGGTCTCGGCTGGAGATTGAGAGATTATTATTACTACTGAGGATTAGCATCGGCGTCTCTGTTCGGGCACACGAGTGCAACTCTCCGGGAGCATGAGGAAGTTTCACGCCTCGATCGGTCAGAGTCCGATCTGCATGTGCGGGCGGAGAAGAAAGGCATCGATGGTAATGATTCTGGTCGAGGAAGCTTTTCAGATGTCGTCGATGACGAGCGTGTGCCGAGGACAATGATGTTGGGGTCGTTGCAACGATTGGTGAATGACTGTGATGTTTGGATGTTATAGGTGCTTCGATCGTGTTAAGCTCTTCATTTGGCTGGTGGAGAGGCGCTAATCTGTCGAGGGGTCTGCCCAAAGATTGCGGGGGGCGGATGGGAAAGGTTGACGGCTGGGGCGTTGCAGGAAGGGGCCTGGGGCAACCTGGAGACTCAACCCGCCCCTGCCCACGCCCACAACCACCGCCACTACAACCACTTGGACTACTAGCACTAGACCGTCTTGGCCTAAAGTCCTCCCCATCTCCCCGTCCTCCCCACATCTCCCGACCTTCTCTTATCCTCTCTCATCCTCACCAACACCTTCCAGAAAGCTCCCGGCCAAACCAAACACCCTCGACTCTATGAATCAACGGCCATCGACTCTATCGACCACAACCGATGTGTGGAGGAGACTACCATCTATCAATACCGATTGAAGACGAAGATTCCTCTGACTGCGTGACTGTTTGCGGGGCGGAAAAAGAAACCTGCGCCGGAGTCGTGGACTGGAACACTCTCCGACTGTGTCAAGATGCCTGGAATACTCCCGATGAAAGTGATCAAGGTGGGCACGAGTTCGCAAGCTCGCATCGCCCAAGCCTGCGATCGATGCAGAAGCAAGAAAATCCGATGTGATGGCCTACGGCCATGTTCGCAATGCGCGAACGTCGGCTTTGAGTGCAAGACAAGCGATAAACTCAGTCGACGCGCATTCCCAAGAGGCTACACGGAATCGTTGGAGGAGAGAGTGCGGACGCTAGAGGGGGAAGTCCGGGAGTTGAAAGATCTCTTGGACGAGAAGGATGAGAAGATTGATATGTTGTCGAAGATGCAATCGAACCGTCGGCCGTCAACAGTTGCAATATCTGAAGTGAGGAAAGAAGCAGCTGCGACACCGAAAGAAGATGTTTTCCGGGTGCAAGCGTCGCCGCTGCTGCTTGGAGCTGAAAAATCAGACTCATATTTTATGGGAGCATCAAGCGGGAGGGGTTTTGTCGGTGAGTGATTTACTGTCAGAATCATGAACAATGCTAAATAACAACAGATGCCTTCAAACGCAGAATTCAAGAGAGCGGGAAATCTCTTGCCGGCTTCAATACTGAGGCGTTCCTCAATGTTCAGGGCGACATCACACCAGTCTCTCAATTACCAGCAGTAAAGGGATCTACTGCTCCACCCCGAATGTTCTCGGATAGATGCGTAAACATCTTCTTCCAAGAATGGGCACCTCTATTTCCTGTGCTCCACAAACCTACGTTTTTGCGTCTGTATGAGCAATATTTGCAGAATTCGGACCAACTGACAGATCACCACAAACTAGCACAATTGAATCTTGTGCTCGGTATTGCGGGATTGTCTTTGGATAGACCTGATGCACAGCAAATTGCTCTGTGTGAGAATCAATGGCGCATTCATCTCGATGCTATTCTTATGGAAAACACCCTGGCTACTCTTCAGTGTCTCGTCCTTGCCTTGATATACTGCATTTCTAAAGCCGACTACAATCGACTTCAGCATTACAAAGGTATCGCAGTTGGACTGTCCCATCGTCTGGGTCTGCATCAGAGCCAGAAGAGATTCTCATTTGGCGCCCTTACAATTGAGACCCGAAAGAAGGTGTTCTGGACATTGTACACGATTGATTGTTTCTCTGCTGCTCTATTAGGCCTCCCGAAGCTACTTAAAGAAGATGACGTCCATGCGGAGTATCCAGCCGATACAGATGATGAGTATGTTACCGAAAAGGGATATCAGCCAACACTGCCGGGAGAGTCGACCAAGATTTCGAGCGCCTTAGCCTTATTCCGTGTTTCTCGTATCCTCTCCAAGGTCCTGGATCAAAATTATCCTGCAGCTGCTACTCACGATCTTTCTCTTCAATCTCTCACAACCCTCGAGAATGAGCTTAATCAATGGTCGGATAGCCTACCGCAGCATTTAAAGCTTACCTTTATTCAAGACAAACCCTCAACAGAAGTAACAGGTAGCAGATCCGCATTATTGGTAAGATTTAATCCACCATACTTTAGGCTGTATACTTATATCATCTTAGTCTCTCGCTTATTACTATACTCGGACTTTGATTCACCGTCCTGCCGTCGGTTCAACACTTGGCAATAAATCTTCCCCGTCTGTTCTTTCTCTTGCCGACTCTAGCAAACACATTATCCAAATTGTGCAGCTTCTCGAGGAACGGAGCATGTCATTCTCTTTCTGCTTGAATAAGAATGAAATGCTCACACTTTGTGGACTAAGCTTGCTCTATCAAGGATTAGATCTGAAGCAAGAGGGCAAGCTTATGCAAGAAAGTCAGCGCCTCATCTCAAGTGTTGTTCAATACCTCGAGAAAGCAAATGCACCAGGCGCATCTGACTTTAAGAAACTCGCTGTCGTGATGATGCCTATCGAGCCCGCGAGGGCTAGTCCTTCGGTGCGGTCCCCAACCAGCATGGCTGCTCCAACAGGTGTAAAGTCCACACCATCACCTACTGTTCCTAGACAACAGTTAGGACGCCCTGGAATTTACCGACATTCCAGTGCTAGTATGAGTGAGACGGACATCCTTGCACAACAGGAGAAACTTCGAAGAGCAACAGTCCCAAGCCTCTCAATGCAAAGACAGGAGTTTGCTCCCCATGGTAGATCATCTACAGAGTCAACACGTTCCGAATCACCGCAATCCAAACGTGAATACAAAAGTCCAATCTCACATATCCAAGCCATGCTCAAACCTCGTCCTATAAAGAATGAAAAGCCACCGAATCTTGATTACTTGTCTCTTAGCAACACTCCTGTCGTGTCACAGCCACAATCTCCTATGCAACACAGACAATCACTCCAGCAGCTACAGCATCAGCAGAATCCAATGTTTCACTCACCTCCATATCAGCACCAAAATACTGCTAGCACCTCGAAACATGTCGCGACTGGGCCAACTGAATGGGAAGTCCTACTCGGCTCTCTAGATGGTGGACAAACTAATCTTTATGATGCTATTTATGGCGGTCCAGCTCTATCTCTGGATAGCTCTAGCTATGGTGATTGGAGCCCAGATAGTGGGTGGGACATGAGTTCACTGAGCATGGGCGAACTCACAAGTGCACCTGGTGCAGCAAGGAGTGTACTGAGTTTTAGCGAGGAGAGTCTGAGTTCGGGAGAGGAGTTAAGTGAATCTGGTCGAGGACTTGGTCGGAGTGATTATAATAGTAGTGGTTTGATGCTAAACAATGGTGAGGGATATTTGGTGGATGGCTTAGATGGAGCTTTTGGACTGTGATTATTCGATTGGAGAGGATGGATTCAGGAGTTTCAATGGGGTCCTGGAGGCCGACTTCTTCGGGACTATTGGTCTTTCTAG
Organism: Arachnopeziza araneosa; assembly: GCA_003988855.1. NCBI lineage: Eukaryota > Fungi > Ascomycota > Leotiomycetes > Helotiales > Arachnopezizaceae > Arachnopeziza > Arachnopeziza araneosa. Next base: position 636,293 of record QYAI01000001.1, read on the forward strand.
GCGATACGGGGAAAGTTGAATGATGGATAAATATTTACGTGTTTTGATATGAACATGAATTATGGTACGATGTAGTCTTCTCAAACCTCTGTGGTGTAACCCCTTTCAAAGTTTTTGGTGATGTTTGATTTTAACAATTTGAAGTGTGTTCCTTTTTGAAGTGGCACTATCTAAGATCAAAAATAAGTATTCCCTTGCATCGCTTCTAACTACGTTGCACAAGTCTATTACACTCCCATGCAGACTTTATTGCATCCCAATCTTTTCTGCGCATCTTCAATATTGCTTTGATCTACTTCGTACCTTAAATAGCATATCCATGCCGCAGGCCTCTCTCCATGACGACATCAAATAAAATCCGGGGTAGCTTCTCTTAGCTCTAGCATAGGCAGCTTTCTAGTCCGCTCACCTCACTTCATCCCCGGTCTCTTGTGATTCCCATCAAAAGACACCTCCAATCCCAAACCTTTTCAATCTCGAACCCAACGCACACCATCAAGTATCGATAGAAATGCTACCCAAACACCCCCTCCTCGCGCGAGCCTTCCACCGCGCACCCTCCACCATCCCCGCCGCATCGCCCGTCCACCGCCGCGCTCTCCCCGTCTCCGCGCCCTCTTCCATGACGCGGAGACAGCAGAGAGCGTTTGCTGCTACGGCGCGGCAGGGGAAGTGGGAGGGCAGCAAGCCGGAAGACCATGTGACGAATGAGGGGGATGAGAAGAATGTGCAGCACGAGGCGGAGAGGGAGGGGAGGAGAGAGAAGGCGGAGAGTACGGGGAGCGGGAAGGGGGAGAGTAGAGGGACTGGGGAGGGGGCTGGGGGCAGTAATGAGGCTGCTAAGGAGGAGTTTCCTGAGGCGCCGGATACGGTATGTGGGTTCTGCTTTGTTGAGGGTTGAGAGGATACAGATTGAGGATTTAGATTTGAGAGAGGAAGAGGAGTGGTGGTGAATGGTTGTGGAGTTCTGATGCTGACTTTGTATAGATTGGTATGCAGGATGAGAGGGGTGGCGTAAGTGATTTCTTTTATTGGTCATGACTTTAACACGACGATGGATGCTAACTATCATAGAAAATTTGAATTTCAAAAAGAACGAAAAGCCTAAAGAGGGAAAGGGCTCGATTCATTGGGGGCTGTGAGAGTACATAGAGAAGATAGGTGGACTTAGATGGAGAGAATATGTGAGGCATTTTACCAAACTCACTCGGAATTTTGAAGTAGACCCGAACGCCATCGCTATGTAATGTTCCTTACTCCAAATCACGAGCCGAAACTTTACAGTGCTGGAGTTAAGCCCGGCCAACTTTGAATGAGAGAACCTATAACTTTCAGCATATAATCGAGTTTGTATGCGTGTTGGACTTACATCATTCTTTCCAACCTCAACTATTTCATCTTCAGCGACACGCAGTCCTCCGGCACCCTCTACATAAGCCAACGGCGCATCACCCATCACCTTTCTTGCCACTTCGGTTACAGTTGTGTTCTTCTTAACGAGTACACAGTCTCTAAAGACCGCATTGCCGGTTGCGCCAGAAGTGAAATTGCTCACATTCCGTACTGGAAAGACGGGCACTAAGCCAAGAAGATCTGCTGCTCGGGAGAGCACTTGCACAACGCCTGTTGATCCGAAACGGTACAAGACCATATCTTTGAGGTTCTCGATTCGATTCTTCAACTTCTCGTCTAGTTCTTTCAACCCGCCTCCTGTTGGGTCACCATCTGCGATGAGATCTTCTCTTGTATCCACAAACTCGCTGCCTTCAGTGTACTTGATAAATCCTTGCTTAGCTAGGCGACGTAAGAAAACTTCTGATATAGCCGAGCAGAGAACGATTGATTTTGGATCTTGCATCTTTGCTATCTTGGAGATGTTTTTATCCGCATCTGCGTGGTCGATTTTGTTCAAGGCTATAACTGTGGGGAATTTCTCATCCGTGAAAGCTTCAACTACTTTGTTTATCGTCTCATCCGACCAATGCTCGAGCGGTTCCTTTAGACTTAATTTATCAAGTGTTCGAGCTACCACTGAGGCAGTTGATCCATATCCCGAAAATTGGCCCTATTCTTTATCAATGAGTGGTATGTTGGATGAGTTATTGACCAACCTGTAGTGTTTCTACAGCAGTTGCCTTTACAGCGACATGCCGCCTCTTGATTGAGCCCCATTTTTGCATAAGATTTCCGCGAATCCATTGCACGATTTCAGACCGAAGCCAGACAATGTCATATGAAGGATCGTAGCCCCGAGTGGCTTTTCCCTCCGCATCCGTAGTTCCAGATACATCGACAACGTGTATCAAGGCGTCTGCATGCCGTAAATCATCTAGAAACTTATTTCCTAATCCTTTTCCTTCATGTGCTCCTGGTACCAGGCCGGCTACGTCGAGTAGTTCGATGGGCACCGATCGTCTTCCGTCTACACAAGCACCGTAATTAGGTTTGCATCTTTCGGAGACGTTAAATCGTTTGCAAGCACAGTCGATCTGCAGGTAGCCAATAGCTCGCTGAGGATCAATGGTTGTGAAGCTATCATATCTCAGTATAGGACTGACATGGAGCAATGTGTCTTACGGAAAGTTTCCTGATGCCTTGTGAGCTCAAAATTTCGAAGAGGGGTAATATCACGGACCAACTTTGGAACTGGCGTCTGTCAAACTGTTGAGAGTTGTGCTTTTCCCGCTTGACGGTTTTCCTACCAATCCGACCAAAGGATCTCGAGGCATTTTGGAGGGTTGAGGGGATGGACTCGAGGGAACTCATGATTAAGGTGGAGTTGAAATGAAATGTGCGATAAGATATCACGAGTGTTAGGGACCCAAAATACACCGAGGGGTTGCAGGTGTTTATCTGAGCACTAACTGCCACGTGGAGAGGTGAGCCCTGACACGGAATTCTCTGTGGCGTTGTGACAGTCAATTTCCCACAGCTTGAACTTATGAAATTCACGGAACTTGGTGATGCGTCGAGTCTGGTGGTGTAGTAAGTCAAAAGCCTGTTTTTGTCGTCAAGCACTCTTTGGACCATCTGGTTTCAAGGTCCCAATGGACCCAGACTAAGGCATTGTTAGAAAACATCAGGACCCAAAGAAAAGAGTTACATATGCTACCGTTATGGATGACGGCGAGAGCAGTATGGATACCGGAAGCACCAAACAGCCACAGGATCTCAGGGGTCACGAGATAGCAACAAGATTACTGAGAGCACCACCCTATGCATATGCATGCTTGGAAATCATTTCAGACAGAGGTAGTGCACCTGAAACCGATCTAATCACCGTTCGGTCCCATATCACATCAGCATTGAACCAATTTCTTGGTCTCACGGGTTCCGCCATCTCGATCGACATTCTCAAGCTCGAAAAGTCCCTTTGTTGGATCCGCATGCCGCGTGAGGACCTGAGCCCTGTGCTTGCTGCTCTAGGAGGATGGGTTACCGGTTCAGAGGCAGAAGGAAGTGTTGGTTGGAAGATTAAAGGGAGTAGCAATTGGCTGGGTGCTCTTGTCGCAAGAGCGGATGCAGATAAGCTATGGACTTGAATTGGGAGATGCTATGTGGCGAGAGCTTCCCGTGAAGATCCCCTTTGCATGTGTGACACCCTCTCTAGAAAACATGCCGGATTGAATGAGGAGGCGATATCCTCAGTTGTCAGTGGAGTGCATGATCATCAGATCGATCAGTTGAGCACAGCCACAGCATGCACCAGCCACAGAAGCCAACTACCTCGTTCATTTCCTTGGTGCTAAATCAAGGTCAAATCAACGACCAAGCTCTCTTGCTGATCAGGGAATCCTGGCAGGGCACTCGTAGACTTGTTCTTCAGGTGACGCAGTTCTGTGGCTAACACGCCGTGGATTGCAAGGAAGGAGCAGGCGGCCAAGAATTTTAGGTTGCACCTTAACCTGCACACACGTCATACCTACATAATGCCAATGATTGTTTCCAGCAAGGCCGAGAGCGGTAGACGGCTTTATAAGACCCAGACTTTCCAAAGATTTCCTCCTTCCCCATAGCACATCAACTCAAGTCAATTCAATTGCATCAACACGCCACACAAGTTCTACCCTTCTTCTCAAAAACTCCTACCAAAACTCAACATGCCTTTCACCGCAAGGTCAGTGATTCCCCAGAAAATGGCTTTCAATCGTGGCGCATTTGCCGAAGCCATTTTCGACGCCTTTGTTATCCATTGAGTTCTGACTTTTCAACAGCGACATCTGCAAGATTATTCTTGCCGTCATTCTTCCTCCTCTTGGTGTTTTCCTTGAGGTAAGACTTCCGACGTCGGATGTTTTTCTCAGAGACTGACTGCTTGTAGCGTGGTTGTGGTGCTGATTTGTTAATCAACATCCTGTTGACCATCCTGGGTTACATTCCCGGAATCATTCATGCTCTGTAAGTATTCCTTGCTTATATTATCTGGTCCTCCGACCGGCCGCCCTGGCAGCACATTGATTCCGCAACTGCCGAACGTCACCATCAACCCATTCACTAACAATTGAACAGGTATATCATTCTGAAATATTGAGGGGCCACAACCACACCACATCACTTCCGCGACGATACTTTCTGACGAAGACCGCCTCACATAATTTTCGTCGTTAATTCTATTCATGCCACGGCGTTTAGCGACTTCATTTTCAACCACCATTCTTGGCACGGATTATTCGGCTTCCACGGGTCTCACCGAAACTAGATTGCGGTTGGCGGGAAGCTGCGTGGCACAAGGATATGCAGGTGAACAATAAGTTTGGGGGCATTCTCACTAGTTTTCTTCACCAAAGTCTACGGACTGCGGTTTCCTGGGATGAGGCAATGATACATTAATTGATACCATTACGATACTTTCAAATTCTTGCTGTGTGTGACATGTAGAGTGGTTGTTTGTGACTTCTTTGATTTCATTGTGATTTCTTCGTAATGTCTCTGTGACTAGTTCAATTATTGCATCCAATCAAACCAATGCATGAGTGTTGTAACAGTTTTACAAGTTGATACTTTTCTGAAATCCTTAACGAAGCAGGGCCGAGGAAGAGTAAGTTATTGCACGTGATATTAACTTCAACACATATCATGGTGCTAGTAATGCTCTATGCAATACTGATAAAGTTCCAGCTGTGGCTTCGAAGATAATGCCTGTATATGTTTACAGATTTGATGTAATCCACCTGGGCATTTACGAGTGGTGTTCTATCACGTGAGTGAGCGCTGATAACCGAGACAAACTCTTGGCGTCCACATTCGCGAATCTTTCGAATTTAACTTTTTTCCACCAACAACCATCAATTCACACTCGAAATCGGCGCAGGATCAAACTTCTTTGCGACCACTCGGGAAAAATGGCACCAACAGTATGTACATAATCTTGCTTTGCTGTTGGCCCGCCTTGAGAAAGGTTGTGGCGTGAAACAGTAGGCTAAGTTATGTGAATAGAAATCCTCCAAGGGCAAAGCGGCCAAGGTTACTCAGAAGGTAATTCATTTTGTGCCTCCTTTCTGATACAGCTTACTCGATTGGAGTTATTATGGAAATAGATATTGAAACTAAAAATTTATAGTATATCATCAACGCTTCTCAACCCGCCTCTGACAAGATCTTCGACGTCTCCGCCTTCGAGAAGTTCCTCCAAGACAAGATCAAGGTTGAGAACCGTGTCGGAAACCTCGGCGATAAAGTTGAGATCAAGTCAATCGGTGATGGAAAAATTGAGGTCGTTTCACATATCCCTTTCTCTGGACGATACCTCAAGTACCTGTTCGTATTCCTAGCTGTTGATTGTATGAAGCTAATAAGATCGTAGCACAAAGAAATTCCTCAAGAAGCAACAACTGAGAGATTGGCTCCGTGTCGTGTCTACCAGCAAGGGTGTCTATGAGTTGAGATTCTTCAATGTGGTGAATGATGAGGGCGAGGAGGATGATGAATAAATATCTGCGAATGGTGCTTGCATAGATGATCGAGAATAGGCATATAGCTTGGCTTGTTAATTCAATGCTGGCTGATCATCTCAATTCTGTTATTATGTTGTAAATTGCTACGGGTGTGAGGACGTGTTATGATTCATTGCTGCGATGTGATGAGGGCACATGGAGAGATTCTCTGAATATGAGAAAAATACGCCAGAGGTCATCAAGCTCAACCGCAGTTGAAAGAGCCGAGTAGTAGTCCAATTGGATTGAGAACTGCCAAAACCAAAGCCACTTTCCAAATGATGCTTTTCCTTCCCTCTCTCTCCCCAAGCCACATGAAAATAATAACACGGCAGTTGTCAAAATCTATCTACTAAATGTGATTGAACACAGAAACCGAGCCAAGATTTAAGCTGTATGTTCCTTCAGCATCAGGAGTTGCCGCAACTCTGGTCCTAAATCGCTTTAGTCGATCTCAATCATGTGGTCGAATTCATCCGAGCTGACCGAGAGGTTACTTTTGATCCAAGTGTTAATCCTTCTCTAGTGTAGAAAGCAGAATGCTAAATAAGCTCTCCTCATTCAGGCCCATTTGTTTCCTCTGTCACACCTATCTCTCCAGCTCAATTGCTATTCTGCAGAATTCTGTACACTCATGCTTTCTCATCTCAGCCTTGGCAGTACAGGCTTTTCTTTGACTGTAGGCACAACCCTGAAGGAATATTCTGAAAGTCTCTAGAGCGTTGGGGTTGGAGCTGTTCGTAGAGTCTTGGTAGGATGAATCTCCATTCAAAACCATAAAATACAAAATTTTAAACCCGACCTAATCAAGCTCAATCTTCTTCCCCTTTAACCACCAGCCACCCACGACCTTCCCAACCACATATCCTGCATACGTACCACATAGTATCGTAACGGGCCACTTCTGCCACTCCCTATCCCAATCCAACGGTATTGGTATTGCTCCCAACCAGGTCCCTACCACGGCTCCTACGAACCCACCAAACACCTCATCAATAGGACTGTAAAAACTCCCTATCTCGCGCCATTTCTTCCCGTCTAAGCCATGCGTATAAATGAGTGGAAAGAGGCCTAACAGCGCGATATGCAGGGAGAGAAGGGCGGTATGAGGGAGGTGGGTAGTTAGTGGGGCGCCGAACAGAATGAGGAGAGCTGTTATTGGGAGGGCGGATAGTATGCTGAGAACGAGTGCAAAGATTGATGTCTGGATTTATTAGCTTAATTCAAAATTAACGTTTTGTGACGTACGAAAGCTCTCGTCCACTTTGCAGACTCCAGGCTCTTCTTTCCTGACCCAAACTTTACCTTCTTCACAGCCTTGGTATTAGAGCCTGCAGCCGGCAAACAGATGATCGCGTATGCAATTTGTAGGGCTGCGAGAGGGAAAAGAGAGTTTAGGAGGGTTGGAACGGGGTCTGCCACCAATGATGGGAAGCGGATGTAGTAGGCGGATAGGAGGAGCGCTGGATGTGCTTGTGAGAAGATTCGCGCGAAGTCTGTTGGGAGGAGTTCGATTGGTAACGAGGCTTTAAGGATAGATGCTGGTGTGGCAGTCTTTGGCGCAGACATTGTTACGGGATCAATGAGTGGCATTGTGAGTTGTGATGGGGACGGAGGTGGAGGCCACGATGAATTTCATAGCTACAACGGCTAAATTTCGGCAATAAGTTTTATACCGAAGATGCATCATTTTTCTGGCTTTTGCACACAATTATGACATGAATGCTGCCTCAAAGTGAAGAAGCTTGATATGTTGTCTGCTTTACCGTCATCAATCTAAGGATGATAGTGTTTCAAGTAACAGGCTTCAGAGTGTCTGAGAAGCGCCAGCCGGACGAATGTCTACTATGCAAGATGCCTTTCCAAAGCATAGGGTGGCACCTGTTGTTGATCCTCAGCTATCACTCGATACCCTTTGCAGTCTCAGATCAAGCACCACTCTTGGGAACCAAGTTCCTAAGTGACAGATCGTAGACGATATCTTCGATCTTCTTGATATTGTACTTGATGCTATCGCTTCTTCGTCGAAGAGAATCGTTCTTCAAGTTCAAGATCTGAAAACCAGCATGCACATCTTTGACAAACTGGCTAATTTGTAGAGGTCTTGAGTAGTCTCCTAAAGTGACAGAGTTTATAGCTAATCGGGCAAGCTCTTCGATGAGGTTGATGAGGGATTGTAGGTACTCTTCGATGGTGATATGAAAAGCATCTCGGTCCTTAAGGTTGACAGGAACTGTTTCCGTTAGATTAAGATGCCGACAGGAGGAGGGTATTACCGTTGAGAATCTCACCAACTTCTTCAATGGTGAAGAGCTTGCCTGGGCTTTCATGCTTGATGCCACCTAGCCATCCGCAAAGGAGGATAGAGGAGATGACATTTTGGATATCTCGGGTCCACAAGCCATTATACCTGAGCTATCAGTCAAAGCCGCAAGATATTCTCGAGACGTACTTGTAATACGGGTACTTGGAAGCAATTTCAGACAGCTTAGCAACGCTTTTAATTTCCTCTTGGATCGTGGACTCTGCAGATGAGAGGACCGGTTGAACTGGTCGTGTTAGGAATGACCTGCGGGTTTGGGAGCCACCTACGTTCAGCTGCGGGGGTGGAGTGAGCTGCTGAGAGTATGGCTGAAGCAGTTCGGCCTTGTCTCTCGAGCGTCTGTGTGATTGCTCGAATCTGATCTCTGACTTCGGAATCTTCGTCAATCTTGGTTTGGAGGCTCTCGAAGATGCGCGGATCAACCATTCCCCTCTGTGCGGCCATCTTGATTATGTGGGGTTGAGGGGCAGGGTTTTTGTTTGCACAATGAATATTTTGAAATGGAAGTTTCACGCCGCCAAACTTGAGCTACAGAATTTATATGCCTTTACGACGACTGCATTTCTATTGATGCGAGCACTCTAAGGTCGCAGGCAAAGTCTTACAGAAAGGCCATCTCTTCTTCAAGGCTTTGGTAAAAACCAAAAACCGCAATGAAAAGGTTCGCGTCGTCTGGAGGCAGTGTAATACCAGAGACACAGTGAGAATGAACATGGGCAAGCCCAGAGGTCCAAACTCGTAAGACAAAAATAAGTATAATCAATGTGTCCACCGTAGTGGACTTTCAGAGATTAAACTGAAAAGAACAGATACTACACTTGATCTAAGCCAATAGGCAAAGAGAGCTAAAGAGAAAAGAAGTGTTTGCAAGAGGGAGGTCCTGGTTATATAGACTTTGGATATGGTCCGTGCGCATAAGCGAGGCCCCTGCAAACATGAAAGTTTGGGTTCATGTTTGCTGCGTGAGCAAACATGACAAACATGCGGAACACAGCCTCAAAAATCCGTCATCTCGTAGGTATTTATCGTAGGTATTTATCGAACTACTTGGCACTGCAAAACAATTGAGGGTTGGGTATGATATCTGCTTTACTGCCTTGACATGTTTTGTTCCGATCAATTCTTTCTCTCCCAACAACCTAGCTAACAAGGCGGTCTCCTTCTCTGATCCCCACTATTTGATGCATTGCTCCTGTTCCTCTCGATTCGCTGCTGCATATTCCTGTCACAAATTATCAGTCGTTGTCGTTATTGTTTTAATGTGTGAAGGCAGGCTGGATTTTGTCTCGCATCTTCCATGACATTTCGTAGTTGAAAAATAAATTCAGTTGCCTAGTTCTTGTTTTCACTTTTCTCTTACTGAGCACAATTTAGCAAGCCTTAACCTCCTTTCCTCTTCCGACGACGTTGTTGATCCATTTCAAAGGTGAAGCCTCTGTTCTTTTTGCTTTACTCTCTGAAAGCCCGCTTTGGTAGACACATATTCTCACCTGAGTTAGCCTCCTCTAAAGACATCGTCGATTTTTCGGTTTGGAGAGATTTCAACTGCTCACAGGCTAGCTCGAGGTATACATAGTAAGGCCTTTCCTCCTCTTGAACTTCTTTATTTCTCTTTAGCTCTCTTGACTCCTGGCTGAGATTGACTGGGAACTCCGCAGGCATTTAGAGAGGGATATCCTCTCTCTTTCGTTTGCTTTTCCTCTTATTCAAGGTTCTCGTTTAAGTCTCTTCCCCATATCCAACCAGAGGTTAGATATCTCGCAAACTACAGGCCGTCAACACAACACAACACAACGCTGCGAAGGGGAATCAAAACACAACTTGTCGTTTGGCGAAACAGTTTCCTGTATTCAGTATGGAGTCATCTGGGCTTATTGCTCCAGGCATCATCGAATACCAGTCTTCTTCCAACCATGGATCATCAGTCTGGCTGAAGAACTTGTTACGTACCAGCCACAGTTTAATGTTAGAGAAAAGCTTAGCCAACCTATACAGGAGGACCACTATCCAATGCCGAAGAATATGCTGAACAACTAGACACAGGCTAGGCTCAATTGAATCTCAGAAAGGACACCCAACGATCAGATGTAGACCATTTATGATTGAATGTTGAGAAGTCTTTTCAACAAGCTGATGGTAAAGCAGGGGCGGACGGACGAGCACTCTGCACCATCTTCTAATCTCAGAAAGAAGCACTCGTCGTCCACCATTGAAGAAGCCAAACTTTGGAATTCCAGATGTTGATCTGAGAAATTTAGAAGAGCCAGAGGCCGCTACCATGATGAAGCACCTAGAGGCTTGCAATTATATCGTCGTCAAGCCATTCATCAAAACTCAACTCATCCCTTCGACCTACAAATGCTGACTAAAGTTATGTTTGATTTGAATATTTTATAACAATATATTGGATGGAAGAATGGCCAGTCTTCACAGAACTTGGCCATTTACGTTGGACAGCTTTACCTAGAGAGTTATGAGGAGGTCTAAAGTTTTGAGGTTTCCAAGGCCCAGTATATCGGTTAGAATAAAGAGCTTGTAGTTGATTTACACGCGGCCGGAGCAGTCAAATTGATGACAACGAGTCTATTCCTGAATCCACCTCCTCAACGAGCGGCAGTCTCCCATCATGACCAATACGAGAAGTAGAAGTTGAACATACACACTGATATCCCCCAGGAACAAATTTGGTATTGTAAACGATTAGACATGAGTTTCCATAGAACGAAATTGCAGGAATGCTTACGAGCGAGCTAGGCAATAAGAGTTTAGGGAGATTAACAATTAAGTGTGCACTACCTAAGAATGCCCACATGTAGCTACCTTGGTTGCTGACCCAACTTTTTTCATTCTCCACTCTCACAATCAGCTGTAACTTGCAATGGCGGTGTATGCTTCTCACTTGCCGGGCAGGTCGAGATATCTACTTCTAATTCTGGCTCTGGAAATATTTATACTAGAGTGTTGTGATCTAGAAGTTCATTTCAACACATCTGCTGTTCATGAATCATAATCTATCTTCAAGAGCGTTTTAATATTCGAGGTACTCTCTGTGTTATTTGTGCAAAATGATTTCATTTAGAAAATTGTTGAGGAGAGGTTATAGCTTTTAACGGGCTGCAATGATGCCTCCGCCTGTATTCTATATTATGAATTGCATTCTAACATAATCGATGACTAAACAGCTTTCCCAGGAGAACTTTACTTGGGCCATTTTCACATGAAGGGCGCTGGCAGACCAAGCCCCTAAATTGTTGGTCGTCTGAACAGGTACTCGTAGGGGAGAAGATTGTCGTCGCTTCCCTAGGATTCAACCTTCCGATTCCGAAAGCAGTTTAGTACGCTACTGCAACGAGCCTCGGTCAGAATCACATGCGCTGTTAATGCCGGCTTGAAGACAAGGAGATCTTGAAGTGACAATTGCAACTCCACTGCAAACTATATAAACACTTACCGGCCATCTTCTTCCTTGACGTTAGCGAAATTTGCTTCTTGTTATTTCCAGCGCTTTATAGCCACGTTCCTTCCAGCATCCAACACCATGTCTCTTAAAAACAGTAAGCTCACTTTTCAATCCGAACCAAGTGAACAGAACCCTAATCCTTCTGCAGGCGCATTTCCTTCTTCCGAGGCTTTTGATACAATCAACGAAGCTCTCCAAGCTTCAGATGCCGAGAGAAAAGATGCCGTCAAGAAAGGACAAGCAGTTTTCGCCTTTACATTAAAGAACAAAGCGGGAGAGACTGAGAGCTGGCACATTGATTTGAAGAAGGATGGAAAGGTTGGAAAAGGTCTCGGGGAGAAGCCAACAGGTACGGTCTCTGAACAGCTGGCATTGCGCTCCCAAACTCAAGCCCTCTATTCCGCCTACACCATGCTCATTTCTATATTTGTAGTTACCCTTGCTCTTTCGGACGCCGATTTTGGAAACCTAGTGAGCGGGAAAGCAAATGCACAGCGGTTGTTCATGGCGGGAAAGTTGAAAGTCAAGGGCGATGTGATGAAGGCTACCAAGATGGAACCGATCCTCAAGAAAGCGCAATCGGTGAAGGCGAAGCTATAAGGGAATAGAATTGTATATTACTGTTGAAGTAGAAGAATCATACCAGCAGATTTTTAGGCATTCATCCAAACCTCGGCCGACATTTAGCGATGACTCCTCTGAGATGAGAAATGACTCGTAGATCCCCATGCAAGAATGGGGGATTGACCTTCTTATTTGGGATTGTTGCTAATAAATTTCATTTTCAAAGTGTTTCTACAGCCTTACTATACATGGTTTCTTAGTCCCGAAATCTTCGACCTTACACCTCACAATGTTGTCGCGCGTGAAGCAGATGGCATGGCCTTCTGCCATACCAGACGACGAATGGTCAGAAGTAGAGCAAGGACTTCCTGCAAAAGATGAACCATTCATCAACCAATATCTCCACGGCCGGGAAGCTCTAATCGAGCAAGAGAAGAAGCAACGAAGTGGTAAGCTGCCCCTCCAACCCCCCCCTCAGAACTCACATTCAGCAGATCACGCCTTTCGACAGTCTCTTTCTCCTCTAGCCAAAGAAGCTTGCTCCATAGTCGATCGCATTCGAGATGAAGAGCAGAAGAAAGTATGGACCGCCGAATTCGAAGATATTCTTGCGCAAAAGTCAGGCGCAAATGTTTATCCTGGGATGATGTTTAGCTTGGCGAAGGAGCGGATGGAGAAGACTAAACTATGGCAGATTGTCAGAAAGATGCCGAAGGGAGCGTTACTTCATGCTCATATGGATGCTATGGTGGATTTCGATTATTTGTTTGATGTTTTGTTGACGACACCGGGAATGCATATTCATGCTGCATCTCCACTGTCAGATGCAACTGCGTTAGAAGGAGGGCGTTTTGGATTTCGCTTTTCAAAGTCAGGGAAAGGTATTACCAAAATCTCAAGGTTGAGTTGCTGTTGACTGAAAATAGAGGGTAAAAACTCAATATGGAGCTCAGACTATACACCAGACTCCCCAGTTCTAGCGACCACAGCTGCAGATACATTTCCGAATGGAGGCAGAAAAGGATTTCTAGCTTGGCTAAGAGATCGCTGTACTATCACAAATACCGAATCCTTAGAACATCATCATGGAGTTGATGCGGTATGGCGAAAGTTCGCATCTGTTTTCGCTATTCTAAACACTATAATCTTCTACGAACCGATTTTCAAGCTCTTCATGAGGCGTATGATGCAACTATTGCTTGAGGATGGTGTCAGATGGGTTGATTTGAGACTTGCGTTTACATTCCGTTATTACGCTGAAGGTTTAGAAGAACCAGAACCCGACTTTGGCCGTATGTTTCAGGTGTTTGGAGAAGAGATTGAGAAATTCAAAGCTTCTGAAGAAGGAAAGGGTTTCTGGGGAGCTCGAATGATCTGGACTGGTCTTAGAGTTCTTGATACAAGGAAAATTGTGGAGGATATGGATGCCTGCATTGCAATTAAGATGGCCTACCCTCATTTAATCTCTGGCTATGACCTAGTAGGCCAAGAAGATGCAGGACGCCCTCTGAAGGATGTCCTTCCAGAGCTATTTTGGTTCAAGAAACAGTGTGCTCAAGAAGGAATCAATATTCCATTCTTCTTTCACGCAGGCGAATGTCTAGGAGATGGCAGTGACACGGACCAGAATCTCTTTGATGCCATCCTCCTCGGGACCCGCAGAATCGGCCATGGCTTCTCATTATACAAACACCCTCTCCTGATCGACATGGTGAAAGACAAGAAAATCCTTGTCGAGTCCTGTCCCATTTCTAACGAGGTTCTCCGTCTCTGCGCTTCAGTCATGTCTCATCCTCTTCCTGCTCTTCTTGCTCGAGGTGTCTCCTGTTCGCTCTGTAATGATGACCCGGCCATCTTGGGTCAGGACACGGCTGGAATGACGCACGACTTTTGGCAGGCGCTTCAAGGATGGCGCAACCTAGGCTTAGCTGGGCTGGGGAGTTTAGCGGAGAATAGTGTTAGATGGGCGGCGTTTGAAGATCAGAACGCGGCGGACTGGGTAACTGGGATTAAGGAAGCAACTTTGGGGAAGGGTATCAGGGCGGAGAAGATGAGGGAATGGAGTATAGAGTGGGAGCAATTCTGTCTTTGGATTGTTACCGAGTTTGGTGATGATGAAGAGAGCACGAGTGTCTAAGGGTTGAGCTTCATAATGCACTTCAAATGGAGGTTCTCGCGATTTCTTTATTGTTCTAAGTCTCTCGTTGCATAGGACACTCAACAGTTCTATTGCGAGACAGGAATTTTCAACAACATCTGTACACTATATTATCAAAGTTCTCAAGCATAAATCTTCTGGCAGACCTATCACGATACTATCAAAAAATAATGTTTTGAAATTATAAAGGGTTTACGGCGACAGAGAAATTGAAACACATAAAATTGTCAGTTGTTAATTGCCAAGAGCCATAGCGATCTGATTCATCCAGATTTATCGGCTCAAAAAATTTCTGCAACACATGAACCATCGATTTTCAGAGAGGTATTCGTATGATCTCTTATCGTTGATTCAAGCCTCTATGGACGTAGAATAATTAACGGATCTGTAAAGACATGATTTTCGACCAACGCCTTGAATGCCACGCTATGCTAATCAAACACCATGCCAGAACTTTCAAGACCACCTACCATGCTATTTGAACATCCTCCTACTTGTTAGCATTTAATGCTTCCGCCAACTTATTCGCCATTTCCGGTTCCTTCACTTGAACCATATAAGTTTCAAGGGATTTTCCATCATCAGAAGCTGTCGTAAGCTTCATTGTCTTCCCCATAGCAGCATATGAGACTCCAGGGAGGATGCTTCTATTCAAGAGTACTTTGCCAATACCATCGCCTCGCATAACTATTCTAGTAACTCCTGTTTCCTTATGCTTGAGTAAACGGAAAGGTCCGATACCTTGGACAGGCCATTTGTCCTTGGATTCGAACTTCAAGAGTTTTGCACGAACTTCAAAGGCTACATCTTCGTTCTCTTCGCCTGGGCCGCCACCCGCGAGATTAATCTGTTCATGTCTCTCTTCAACTTGAGAATCAGTACCTTCATCATTCTCTGAAGTTCCTCCTGGGGAGGTTCCACGAGATGTATTCGCTGATCCTGCAGCCGATGGTAAAAGGGATGTTGAGCCACTGCCACTAAAAGCAAACCCGGTACTTCCAGTCGCCAAGCCATTTCCACCGAAAGTAAATCCGGCGCTCGAAGGCGCTGGGTTACTGCCAGGAAGAGAAAAAAGGCCGCTTCCAGCTGCTGGTAGCTTTGTTGTGGCGCCAAAGCCGGAGAATGGAGTGGTACTACCAAAAAGATTGGATGGAGCTGGTGTACCAGAAATGTTGGAGGAAGTTGTAGTATGTGAGTTTCCGAATCCTGTGAACGGAGCCTGTGGTGTTTGACTACCGAAAAGATTGGATGGAGCTGGTGTACCAGAAATGTTGGAGGAAGTTGTAGTATGTGAGTTTCCGAAACCTGCGAACGGAGCCGGTGATTGGGTACCAAAAATGGAGATATGGGCCTGGGGTGGAGTGGCAGCTGTCACACTCAAAGTTGGAGGAGATGCAGTAGTTGTACTTGCTAGTCCAAATTTGATGGGGGTATATGGCTTCCATGTGCGATCAGTAGGACTCGAGTTGTTCGATGAACTTCCAAAAGGATTTTTGACTTCTCCAAAAACAGTGCTCCCGCTTTGTTGAGTTTGTGGACCAGCACCATTAAGGGAGCTTGCGAAAGGATTACTCGCTCCCCCAAACCCGGTACTTGTGGTTGGTCGTGTATTCTCCTTCTCCTCTTGAGAGGAGCGAATTGGGTTTCCATTAGCATCCTTGTCTATACGATCAAAGAGGTTTCGACTAGGAGTGCCATTCTCTCTACCTTCACTCGGGTTCGAGTTAGTTGAAGACGAACCAAAAGCGCTCATCTTTTGTGTCGAGGATGATCCACTTTCGTGACTAGGGTCGTTTTCTGATTCTATGTCTAAGTCAACATTTTTGAACATTTCCGGGGTTTCACATGGCTCAAACTCACCTTCGTTTATATCTGACTCCAGTGAATGCTCGTCTTCAAAATCATCCAGTTCTGAACCTGCATCAGGACGTCTCTCTCTCTCTGAACTAGATTGGTTCGCAAAACCAGTTCTACCACCATTGGAAATATTTCCAAATATGTTATGCTCTTGGGCTGATCCAGGATTATCCCCCACAGATCCAATATCACTTCCGAGTCCCGGGGATGACTGACGCGAAGGGTTAGGTGAGTTGAATAAACTGTTGGGTTTCTGTACGGTAGCCTTTAAAGCTGTATTCGCTGAACTGTCTGATGAGTCCGAAGCCTCGGATTGGTCATAGACAAAACCTTTGCCGACAACAAACTTAGGTTTTTGACCTTCCGATAATTCTTTAAGTTTTTTCAGCTCTTTACGACGATTTGCTTTCCATTTTAACTCCCATTCCTCTTCGTCTTCATCTGATTCCATGTCTTCAGCCTTATCTTTCTCCATCAGCTTAGTTTCGTTGTCCTTGGCATCCGCAGCGGCTTTCTGGCCAAATTGAGCCATAAAGTCCACCGCGCCTGTTGCAAACACAGGTGGCTTGACAAGGCCAGTTCCATTGGTGCCGGAAGTAGATGTCGGCTTCACCGAAAATGTACTTGGTGGAGCAGTTGTCGATGGAGGCTTTGGGGTAAATAGTTTGCTTGGTGCGATATTTCCTCCAAATGCTGTGGACGAGCTCTTTGATCCAGTATTTCCGTTTGACGATGGTGAAGCAAGAATACTTCCAAAAGGATTAATCGATTGGCTGGCTGTGGTATTGTTGACTGTAGCGCTCTTAATGGGGTTTATCTTTCTTGGTGTATCAATAATATTCCTTAGAATGTTCGAAGTACTGGATTGGCTAGTCACTGAACCGCTCTGGTTGAAACCGTTCGAATTCTGCTTAAGTGCACTGACTTGTACCGTATCTTGGTTCAATTCATCTTCAGCTCTTCGTTTGCCAGGAGAAAGAGCTGGTGTCAGGACGGATTTTTGCTCGCTATTGTTGCGAACACCCTTATCTGGCGAGGTTTCAATGCGCTTAGCCGGGTGCTCGTTCTCTTGGTCTTCGTCATCAAGAGTATGCTTGCGCGTGGTTTGAGGTGCGGGAGGGGTAAACCATGCAGGCGTAGTAGTTGGTAGATGGGGAGGCTGGCTATTAAAAATCGATCCAGCTCGTGGAGTCGTAGGCAAAGGCGTGGATAACATCGAATTTGCCAAGGTTGTTGCTGATGAAAGTACCGCTTTCTCCTGATTTTTCGGGTCAAACATCTGCTTGGCCTTGACATTTTTCAAATTCTTGGTAATAGTGTTCATGATCTTTATTTTCTGCTCCTGATAGCATGTGAGGACGGATGAGAAATCAAACGACACAGGCATCTGACTGTAGATCTGCGCGAGACATTGATTTAGTGTATTCAGTCGCATAGCAGCACCTAGTTTAAGTTGTTCATCCTCATTTAGCCCAGCAGGCATCCGAGAAGCAATATCCTCGTCCGTGAGCCCTGGTAAGAAATCAACATCAGGCGAACGATTATTGCTGGATGCATTCTGTTGGCTGGCAAGAATATGGCTTGTAGTAGTAGTACTAGTAGTACTAGTAGTAGATGGAGTATGGGAATTGATGTTCGAGGACGCTGGGTTCGACCAGGTGGTAACATTGGAAGAAGATTGTTGATCGTTAGAATCAAGCAAAGTATGATCAACCGGTTGTTGGAAAAGGGAGCTTGAGGATACAGCATTGGGACTGAAGGAGGTAGAAGACTGCTGACTACCCAAAGTTTTAAGCGTCTGCATATCTGATTGCTTGGCATTCGAATTAGATTGCACTGTGTTGAGTGTATTAGAAGGATTAGAAGTTTGCTGATTGCCCGAGTTGTTGTTCAACAGGAAAGCTGGTTGTTGTGTATTCGAAACCGAGGGTAACGCACTTGGCGCATTGAATGTATTGAAAGATTGCTGACTGCCGGTATTTTGGCTCGAGATGGCAGGTGTTTGAGGGTTTGGTGTGAAAGATGTCGCATTCGGCTGATTGAGAACTTCGGCAGGTTGTACCATACCGAAGCTACCTCCAGCTTGCTGAATATGCTGGAACGGATTGTTGCTGGCTGTATCAGTGAAAATATCTTTCGAGCTGTTGTTGCTGTTGAAGGAGTTTGTTCCACCTGCTGCGGCAGGAGTGGAGTTGAAGGGAGTTGGGTTTGTGTGCCTATAAAATTCCATCTTGGTTAGCTCCCACATTTTAACAAATGCTACTTCAGCATCGTATTCAGTCAAATCAGGTCGCCACAAATCAGAGAACGCGTTTTGAAGAGTAATGAAATTTCTCGAAATTATGTCGCAGAGATGGCCGAATGCTAATGCAACACATATGTTGTTTATGTGGATTGTGGTCCAAAATTCTTTCAATACTTCAAAAGGATCGAATTGTGGTTGACTCAAATAAATGATATTAGGAGAGAGGTTTTCTGACTCTTGACTGCCAAAGACGTTTGGCGTGAAGGAATTCTGCTGATTGCTAGTCATAGGGTTCATAGCTGATCCAAGGACCTGTCCAGAAGGAGAAGGTGACTGCGGTTGTTCCAAAGTACTGTTCGACGATGCGAGGTGTCCAAAGATGTTTTGTGAAGGCGGTGTAGGTTGTGATTGGCCAAACACACTGCTACTGGAGGCGATTGGTGCAGAGGCAGCTGATCCGAGCATATTGTTGATTGAAGGAGCTTGCAGTTGGTCCGGGGCACTGCTTGGAGATGCTAGATGCCCAAAGATATTTTGTGAAGAGGGTGTCGGTTGCGATTGACCAAAGATGTTGGTATTGGAGGTGGTAGATGTAGGTATCGCCGATCCAAACATATTACTAGCTGGAGCTTGCGATTGTTCAGAGACAGTGCTTGGAGAAGCTAGGTGTCCAAATATGTTGTGTGGAGGTCCAGACGGGGTGATTACAGGTTGTCCCTGCGATCCGGGGAAAGCAGCTCCAAAGGGAGCCTGTGAAGTAGCCACAGATGAAGGTGACGCGCTCGAAGTAGTTGATATTATTTCTGTTGCCGCTGGCCAGCTGCCTTGGAAGCTTTGTCCAAGTGCTTGTGGAGCGGCCTGCGGAGCATCTATTGCTGTTGGCCAATTGACTTGGAAGTTTTGTCCGAGGGCCTGCGGAGCAGTCTTTCTTGTCGCTGCGAAGACTCGATCTTGACCGAGATATTCCTTAGGTTCGTTCATTTGATCTTGAGGATTCACGTAATCACCATCGATGGGAGCCGATTGAGGTGTCCAACCAGTTTGTCTCTTGCCTCCTCGATTATCTCCTGCCCAGAGCCCAGGTGCGAATATTCCCTCGGCTTCAGTATCCGGTTTGGTAGATGGTACAAAGTTGGGAGCTCCGAAACCAACTGGATTTCCTACTGCGAAATCGAAGGTAGTGGTATTGGACGCAAGAGATAAACCGCCGCCGAACAGACTGCCTTCCGCATTTGGAGTATGGAATTGAGGAACATCATTTTCTCTGACAATACGCCTTGCTCTCCTCGCGTTCTTGATATTTCGTGAAGCCATTTGTGCGGCGGTTGCTCGTTGTGGTTGATCCATCGCGAAAAATATCAACAGCGACAATATATTGACTCGAGACGCGCTAGCGGATGTTCCGACGACCGGATTCACCTTACCCTCGTCCGAGTTATGTATCAAGAAATCGAGAACAATAGAAATACAATAGCAACAATACCTGGAGGCCTCGAAGACCCGGACCAAACCTCCAACAACAAGAGCAGGCGCACAACCCCTATGTCATCAACGCAAGCATCCGCAAAGAAACCTAAAAGTCAATAACTCGAAAGAAACTAAAAAAATCTATCATCTGTGGCGCATCTCGATAGGAAGGGAGGAGGTTGAAGTTCAAGACGCGACCCACGAGACATCAACAATTGTAGGAGAGAAAGAAGAGAGACGTCCACTTTAAAATCATCCCTGACACTATCCTTGCCCTTGTTTGTTAGTCATCGAGCTTAGTTGACTTCAGGGGCTCCACCTTCCATGCATGAAAGGTTCGGGAACCCTACGAACACTCATAGAGATATTAAATTTCATTATAGGTTATTGGCACGGAATGTTTCTAGAATATCGTGGCCAAGAGGGATCTCGAAGCAGCATGGACTGCTGCTTTGGAGATTTGGAGATTCAGAGAACCCGCCAGCTTTAGGCACCCGTTTGCCTTGATCGCCTCCAAGGTATTTCAAGTGTAGTTGAAAGAAGCCTATTGATGATGTTTTTGGAAGGCAAAAGCGGAAGAATGCAGCCCATTTTGGGATATCACAGGAGTTCTGGAGGCTTTCTTGGCCGTAGGGAGGCTCTTGCACGTGGTTTCGTGGAGAGATTATCACGTGTCATCAATCTATCAAGGACTTGGCAGGACTTTTGAACGTGTTGAGCGAGTCGTACTTGGATATCAAGCTCAAATTATATCTTCGTGGATAGGCAGAGGATTCAATAGAGTCAAGTTAGTGCATGCTTCAGATCACTAAGTCTACCTTCTGCGCCATCTTCATTATTTTTGAAACGATTTGATATCCCATTTCTTCAAATGTCTCCATAATGTACACAATTCTTAGGCTGCTCTACAACATGCTCTTTGGCATGTTTCTCATTGCCTGCCTTACTCCTAAGTCACCCAAAATCTCTGTGGGAGGGTCAGAAATAGCAATTTATCCTAAAGTATATCAAAACTTACCTTCAGCCCCTCCTAGAATGGCATCAAACTTATAGGTTCTGTGGAACATCTTTGACAACGCGTAAGTTTTAATAGAAAGAGGAGACTTTTTAACATACCTCGATCGTCTTTCCCATGCCAGTTTGTGTAAGAGCTCGTCCCCCAAAAACTTGTACCGCTTCGTCAGCTATCTCGTGTGCTGATCTCGTGGCGAACATTTTCAAGAGCCCGATGGGGCCTGCGAGATGAGTGGATTGTTTTTGGTAGGGCATTAAAGTCATCTGGTAGGTAATATTCTCAAGCCAAGCTTGGTTAGCTTCACAGTGCGCAATCATTTTGGCAAGTCTAATAAAGCATCAGCAAATCTCCTCCATATTTAAGACAGAAACTTACTTTTGGCGAATAACTGGTTGTTCTACGAGCTTCTTTCCAAAGACCAACCGTTGATTACTCCACTTTATGCATTCTTCCGTGACGAGACGGCTCATCCTGATGACACCACTTGCCATCATAAATCTCTCGTGATTGAAATTGGACAATATCACCTTAATTCCTTTGTTTTCCTCTCCCAAAAGATTCTCAACAGGTACCTTGACATTGTCAAATGTGATGAAGCCTGTACCTGCTGCTGCTGAGTAGGACGTTTTTATGGCAGACGTCTCAACACCTTCTCCTCGTTCAATCAGGATAACGGAAAGTCCCTTGTCTGCCTACAGTCAGATTCTTGCCCAAGAGAAAGTATGAGAAGAAGTTTACCAGTTTTGACTCCAGTTACAAAATAATTTGACCAGCTCGCGTTAGTGATCCATTTTTTCGTTCCGTTGACAATATAATACTTTCCATCCTTGGTCTTTTCTGCCGTTGTACGAATGCCAGCTACATCGGATCCGGCGAACGCTTCCGTAATCGCAAGGCAAATTTTCTTCTTTCCAGAAAAGACATCCTCAGCTATCTTGTGCTTCCATGCTTCACCATTGGCGAACTGGAGAACAGCTGTCAAAGCTATTGTCATACCAGCCATGTTTCCTGTAAGATTACCCAGAAATGTCAGAACCCAGTTGTCTCAGCCAGCTTCCCAAATATTAAGTTGCTAAGCCTCGAGGGTAGACAAACCATCTTGGAATCCTCTAGCATTAGCCCGCACCATTTCTTGAGTAACGATCATATCATGAAAGTAGTCGTATTCTTCCCCCTTCACAGCTCCGCCCATGAGATCAACGCCATGGAGATGTTTTCCAGGACCGATGCGCATACGAAGAATTCCGTTTGATGCCATTTGATCAATAAGTGATTGTGGAATAAACTTCCCAGTCTTCTCACATTCTTGGGCAACTGGGTACAGCTCCTTGTCAGTCCATACTCTCATGGCTCGTTGCAGCCGTCTGTGGCTTTCTTTGAAGTATGGACTCTTAAATTGTGGGGTTAACCAAGTAGGTTCTCCGTAGGGCACTAGACTTAAGTCTCCTGGGTGTTGCTCGATCACCTGTGACTTCTCTCCATCCAAAGTCCCTATGCATAGATTGGAGTACTTTTGCAGCACCTCCTGACGGTGAAGGTTGTAGAATGCCTCGGTTGCATCTGTCCCGGCAACCTCCTTTAATACAAACATTCCTCCAGGATGTGCACTACGGGGGATTCAGTATTGATCGAAGCAGGGGCTGTTCCAGGAACTAACTCGATGAAATCTGTAACATCGTAGATCTTGCTATCAATAATGAACCACAAGGAATCATCTGTTACATGCTTGGCCACCTCCTCACGAGTGAGAATTTGATGAGGCATCGCGTCAGGATGGGCAAAATTTGACAGCAGTAAAACAAGAGGAAGCTGGGAGGGATTGGAAGGGAGAGGTAGGAAAGGAGAAGGTCGGTTCCGTTGAAGTACTAATCCAGACCCAAGTTAAGATCCGGGGAAGGTGGAGCTGTGGAAGCCGAGGCCCGAAAGTACGGATCGATCGCCCGTGGAACACACAAAGCTTTACCTAGGTAGGTCTAAGAAAAGGATTGGAACATGGCCACTCCAGTCTTCTCCGAACATGCAGGCTTCTCACTGATCGAGTTGCCTGGAGAAGGCAGTGCCTGAGCTGAAGGCAGTCCCAAGGAAACTCGACTTGGTAAAGCCGCCTGACGCCCAAATGACCGGAGCTTCCTTCGTTCTGAAATCTGCCCACGTGACGTTTAAAGCCAGTGAATGCCCCTGATATGGCAGTCGGAAAGCAGAACACAGAGAAGCCTGTTATCCTTTCATGATTCATCAAGTGAAAACATCAAGTCAAAACTTGATGTACATGATTCAAACCCTTAAGATACTGGATGTGTTGCCCTCCCTATCCAACTCTTATCGATTAGCATCCTAGCAGGTGCCAGCAACGGCATTTCCAGCACGCGCAGCAACGCACCACTATGCACCAATAGGTAGTACTTATGACGAGGAGCTTCTAAATAACTCGCCATCAAAATCGTAGCCTCAGCCAGACCTATTGCCACCGCCTGTCTTTTCATATCAACCATAATGAACAGCCTTTCGATGTTCCCGCTTCAGATTGTGCACGCGGTCTCCATACTAGAGGCTCTGTCATAAGAAGGTCTGTCTGAGATATCACCTGGACGCCAGCAGCGCTGCTGGGAAATCACGAGTCGAGGTCGACATTTGGGAACTGCTGTTATAACCTGCCTCGTCCGCAGACATGGCGTCCTACTTTGGTTCCTACTTCCAAGCATCCTCCATGCCGAAGCGCCTCCTTCAGTATGCGCTCTCACGGCTCGAGATTCTTGAGACAGAGACCCTAAACTTGGAGAATCTGGATATAGCTTGGGGTAGAGAGAGTACGTTTGAATTCAAGAACGTTGGGCTGCGGTTGAAGGTCTGGAGTTTGAGCTTCCCAAAAGCTAAAATATGCTAACAAATGCGTTTAATAGAAACTAGAAGCTCTCTTGCAGTTACCTCCTTCGCTCGAACTCTCCAAAGCCACTATTCTCCTGCTTCGACTGACTATTCCTGTCGATGTTTACAGCAGTCCAATACGAGTAGACGTTGATGGAGTCGAGAGTCAACTTAAAGTCAAATCACAGGCGGATATTTCAAGAGCCCGGACCGACCACGATCGAAAACGAAAAAGACCATCCTCAAGACCTTCGGAATCTAGTATACCGCATCCAAGACGCCATAGGGCGAGAACTGGCTCCAATTCCGCCGAAGATGAGAGTCCAGACGCGGCACTACCCTCTGCCACTGATCTTGCGGAGTCCTTTTTACAAACAGAACCAGAAGAAGGAAGAGCCGAATTGGAAGCAGCGTTGCTCTCTGAAACTTCGGATATTGGTTCATCATCAGTCTTAAGTGATGATGGAGAGATGCCTTTAGGAACTGGGACTACATTATCGCTCCCAGCATTCATGGCCAACTTTCTGAATGGTATAGTGGATCGTTTGCAAGTCACAGTTCGTAATATCAATATCAATTTAGACGTCGACCTCCCAAGCGAAAATGCTAGACTACCGAGCTCGACATCTAAGGACTTTGTCACGGTTCAGTTACGAGTGGACGATGTGAAGGTTGAAGGGGTCACGCATGAATTAGATGGGAAGCCCAAGCATGACCGCAAGCTCGGGAAACGCCTTATTGAATTATCAAGCATTCGAGGTTTCTTGATATCTGAAGCCAACTTTTTCTCAAGTCTGGCTAGGTCATCAGCACTGTCTTCCCCGTCAGCAGCTCACTCTGATATTTTTGTTGAGAAACAAGACTCCAGGTCTTCCCCAAGCATTCACCGCAGTACGATCGGAACTTTTGACGGCACATCCTCTCCCGAACCTACTGAGTCACTCTTGTTATCAAACAACCTCTCTGTGGCATCGTTGGAGACAAGATTGAGTGACCTGCATGCCCTTGGCGGCTCTGCTGTTGCTAGTGATAGCGGTCGTTTTGATGATGCTCCAGAAGATGATGAGCCCTCTAATATGTCGGCGAGCATACACGCCGAAAAGAATGCCCTTACTGAGAGTGTTTTGGAGAATTCAGCATACCTTGAAGAAGGCATAGGAAGCCGATTCCTCGAAGATATGGAGGATGAACAAAATATGAATTCGCAACACTCCGCCGAGGGCCAGTCAGCTAATCCACGTATTCCCTCAACGGTCTCGACTCCAAGAGCGTCGACACTCTTACCATTGGCACAAGAGAAAGATTTAACCAACATTTCAGCCCGCACGTCCGATTTTGAGCATGCCATGTTAGAGTCAACAGTCTTGCCGGAAAGACCCCAACACAAATTCTCAGAAACCCGTGTGTCGCACTCCCAATCTTCATTTCCGCAAGAGTCTTCTTCCCTTTCAACTTATCATGGTGAATCTGATAATCCCGTTCCTATCGAAGCAGTGGAACCTTATCACCACTCTCATGACAGCGACGAAATTGAAGAAGGGTCTTCCCCAGCTACTGAAGAAGATTTGACACAGTCTCAATTGTTTAGCCACGAAGATGCTGAAAGTATGTATATGAGCGCAATATCTCATGTTTCATCACGATTAAGGGTTCCGGGAGGTTGGACAAGATCTAGTTCTGGAAATGAAGAACTAGAGCCTACGGCTGGTAATCTGTCATCACTAGTAAGGGAGGAAACTCGAGATAACTTGGAGCATGCGCTCCACAATCCGCCTTTCGTAAAATCTCAAGAAACCGATACTCATAGTGGTACTTGGAACTCCGACTCTGAAGACGCCTTAGAATCCAAACATCTAGGAGACCCGGTTATGACACAGACGCAACAGATGCCGACAATATCTCAACGCCCAAGCAATTCTTCTGAGCTTTCAAATATTTCCCCCAATGATTTTTCGCAGCTCGCTAAACAATTTTTAAATCTCGATCAGATCCTAATTTATCTCCCTGGAATCAGTCCCGAAAAACAAACTCAACCAGCAGAGGTTGATGCCAGCTTGATATTTGATAACCATAATGAGTTCTCTCAGTCAACATCAGTCAACATACCTGGTGCATTCTCAACTCATCTTCCAAGCCAGAAGACTCCTCCGAGGTATCGTCCCACAAACCCCGAGCCTGTAAATCCTGAGCCAGAAGAGGAGACGTCAGAGAGCAAAAAGACAATTGAGCTAGAAGTTGGTCATCTAAGCCTCCAATTCGATATTTCCGTAGGAAGACTCGTTTTCAAGCTTGTCAAGGAGTTGAAAGAACTGCTACATCCAAAAGCCCAGACTGAGGCCGCCTCGAACACGGACGGGAAGCCATCAAATGTGGATATTTCAGTACAGGCAAAAAACATATCTTTGGAGTTTTTAGAACGGTTGCAGGGAACTCTAGCTCCTACAGGTGTTACTCCAGAAGAAGTTCCAATTTCTAGTGATGTGCTTTTACAAGCAAAACTTACTGAACTGCATATCGATTTACGAAGCCTTGATTCAATAGTTACAAAAACATCTCTATCTCTTGGGAGATTTGTTTTTGGCTATGCACAGGAAAACATTGTGTCATTCGATAAGAAATTACAATTAGGTGCCTCGGTGCGAGACTTAAGTGCGTCCGCTGGTATCGACATATCCGCTCATATCACTTCAAGTGCAAAAGCCACTCGATGCGAGATATCTACTTTACCGATGCATGTTTCTATCGACCTTCGAAGGCTTGATGAGACTTTCAGCTGGCTTGGTGGTTTGAGTAGCGTGCTAAACCTTGGAAGCTCCATCGCCTCAAATGCTACCGTCACAGCTAGTCCTGGTAAACCAAAACCACGAGGCGTCAGATTTGAAACACCTATTCGACCTGATGACAGGTCCATGATTGTCCAAAACAAAGCAGATGTTAGACTTGGTGGGTTTATATTAGATCTAGTCGGCACAGAGTGCAGAATTGGTTTTGAAACATCTGCGGTCAAGGTAGTCAGCCGTGATGAAGGCGTTGGGCTTTCAATTCAAAAGATGAGATTGTCAGGACCACATCTTAAAGGTTTTAGTAGAGAGTCAGCAATCACTGTTGAAGTGACTTCAACCCGAGTCGAGTATCTGGCATCACCGAAAGACGCTGATTTAGATCGACTACTTTCTCTCATCACCCCATCTAAATCTAAATACGGTCAGGATGATGATATTTTGGTTGACACACTTCTTCGGCAAAGAAAGCAGGGCGCAGTTTTGAGACTTACGGTCGAAGATTGCAATGCGCATTTAGCACAACTACACGAACTCAAATGTCTTCCGGATTTGATCGAAGAAGTTTCAAGACTAGGCACTGTCGCAAAATATCTACCAGAAGACGATCGGCCTGGTTTACTCTCTTTGGTAACAGTGCGCAAATTCGACGGCCACATTGACCTTGATAATGGGTTCGGTAGTATACAACTTTCATTAAGTGACGTCGAAGTAGCACAGATAACTTTCCCATCCCTCATCGCACTCAGTGTTGGTGGAATATCTGCTCATCGAAACAATTCCGAGGAGATTCTTGGTGTTGCAACAGACCCAAGACTACGCGAGCCTAGAGTTAGAGTTCCTTCGGTTATGGCGAGACTGATCGGTGATGAATTGGATCCTGCTGTGAGAATAAAGCTCTGGAACTTGAGATTCGAGTATCGAGTTGCAACATTAATTACTTTGCTTGGCCTTACTGAGCATGTCACCTCGAACGACGTCTCAGCGAGCCTCTCGGCGTCCGTGGCTACTTTGACTAGCTTAACTAAACCTCAAGGGGCACAATCTCCTTCACGAGAAGCTGCTAGAGCTGATATCGCAAACACCCCATCGAAAATACCTACCATTGACGTTGTTCTCAGGGATTGCATACTGGGCTTGAACCCATTAGGGCTTCCATCAAAGGTGTTGGTTGTCTTGACTGAAGCGCATCTGAAGGCGCTCAGACCAAATGATGAAAACCTCAATGCGTCAGTGGACCTGAGTAAAGCCTCAATTTTAGTCATTGATGATATTGCCAATGTTGGTGCTGTGGAAGCCAGGCCTCGACGTCAATCATTCGATGGTGGTAGCAACCAAGTTTCGGACCTCTGCGCCACAGGTTATGTGTCTGTAAGCTACATATCATCTGCTAGAGCACTGATCCAGATGATAAATAGTGACGGCGAAAGTTCTATTGACGTGGAACTTCGTGACGATCTTTTCGTCCTGGAAACATGTGCCGATTCGACACAGACTTTGATAGCTGTACTGAGTGGCTTGTCACCACCAACACCGCCAACTAAAGAGATCAAGTATCGAACCAAAGTTATTCCAGTTCATGATCTGCTAGCATCTTTGTCAGGAGACGCCTTCGGAACTGCAGAGGGAGATTATAATTTCGAGGACGATTTCGCCGTAGATGAACACTCAGACGACTTTCCCGAGAACGACGATGGCGAGTTTGACTTTGATTCGCACTATTACCAAGAAGGAGGAGATGTTTTGTTCGACGAAACCCTGGAAGGCGGAAGTAATACCTCAAATTCGCGATTAACAACTCGCGATACTCTTGATGGAGTACTTTTAGAGAGTCTACTTCGTTCAGATGACGCAGAAGAAGTCGAGGAGCTTGATTTTCAGGAAGACCATTTCGGTACCGGTTCGATTTTAGAGGGAACAGCGCATAGGTGGAATTCGTCGAAGAATACTTATGATCGATCAAATGCGGCTAAGGTTCGCAAAAGTCCGCTGAAGGTCTGCGTGCGGGATGTGCATATAATATGGAACCTTTTTGATGGTTACGATTGGCAGAACACTAGAGACAAAATCACAAAGGCTGTTCAGGATGTTGAGTCGAAAGCTATTGAGAAAAGAGCCCGGAACGAGAGACGGCCAACTTTTGAACAAGATTTAGATGATGAAGAGACTGTCATTGGCGACTTTCTGTTCAATTCAATCTACATTGGAATTCCAGCAAATCGTGATCCTCGAGAATTGACTGCAGTTATCAATCAAGAGCTGAACGACAATGCTACTGAAACGGAGTCGATTGCGACGACCACAGTGTCAGCTTCTCCTAGCAGGCAAGGTAGTGCTCGCAGGTCAAAGTCCCATAGGCTGCGACTGAATAGAAGCAAGCATCATAAAATAACTTTCGAACTTCGAGGTGTGAATGTTGATCTTGTCGCTTTTCCTCCGGAAAGTGGCGAGACGCAGAGCTCGGTGGATATCCGAGTGAATGATTTTGAGATTTTCGATCATATTCCTACGTCAACATGGAAGAAGTTTGCTACCTACATGCAGGACGCTGGAGAGAGGGAAACAGGTTCAAGCATGATCCACATCGAGATTCTCAATGTCAAACCAGTCGTTGATCTAGCAGCATCAGAAATTGTTTTGAAAGCGACAGTTCTCCCTCTTCGACTCCATGTTGACCAAGATGCTTTGGATTTCATCACGAGATTTTTTGAGTTCAAAGATGACTCAGTTCCTGCCAACTCTTCTCCAGGAGACGTGCCATTTCTGCAGAGAGTAGAAGTTAACTCTGTCACGGTCAAACTCGATTTCAAACCCAAGAGAGTTGACTATGCAGGACTTCGTTCTGGACATACCACTGAATTCATGAACTTCCTCATCCTGGAAGAGGCTGATATGGTCCTCCGCCATACCATCATTTACGGGATATCTGGATTCGATAAAATGGGCAAGTGCCTGAATGATATATGGATGCCGGATATCAAGCGGAATCAACTTCCTGGCATTCTCGCAGGGTTGGCGCCGGTAAGATCACTTGTCAATGTTGGTGGAGGATTTAGACACCTCGTTGTAGTGCCCATGCGTGAGTACAAGAAAGATGGTCGAATCGTAAGGAGCATATCCAAAGGAGCTGCTGCATTTGCCAAAACCACAGGAACAGAAGTTGTCAAGCTTGGAGCAAAAGTGGCTATCGGAGTTCAAACCGTTTTGCAAGGTGTTGAAGGATTTCTGGGCTCGCCTATTGAGGCTTCATCCACGAATCCAGATGACGAATCCGAAGAAGAGAACAAGCAAATTAGTTTGTACGCCAACCAGCCGGTTGGGGTGCTTCAAGGTCTTCGTGGGGGATATAAAGGCTTACAACGTGATCTGATAATGGCTCGAGATGCTATTATAGCCGTGCCTGGTGAAGTGATGGAGGGAGGTACAGCCGCAGGGGCTTTGCGAGCAGTACGAAAGCATGCCCCAACCGTAATTCTCCGACCGGCCATAGGAATTGCCAAAGCAGGTGGGCAGATATTGATGGGTGCGACAAATTCGTTAGACCCTGTAAATTTACAACGAGCAGAAGCTGTACGACCCCTTTCCAAGAAGTAAGACGAAAAATTGCTAACATGAAGCAGAAATATAAGAAGCATTGAAGGAAGTTATGATTTGTTTTTTTGGAGCATAAGCTAGGAGGGAGCATCTCTGCAACATCAAATTGGAGCCATGTCTAGGCATTTTTATTTAGCGCGCATACCCAAGTTGAGCGGTGAATTAGATTAAGACAGTATCTAAAAGGACACATCGAAGTAAGTTCTCTGCATTGGTCACCTTGACAGCTCAACCTTGTGAGCTTGATTGGGAAGAATGACTGCATAATCGGTCTCTCTTTATTCTACGTGTAATGATAGCTATATAAAGAAGTGGAAGCAGACTAATTTCCTCATGCATGGTCTCCTCCCAGATTCTTGCTCTGACGTCGATTTGATCGAGTACAGTCACCGATAAGTTGATGCGAAGGCATGGAGAAGGCTCGGGATAGCCAGATTGGGTCTGTCGCTTCTGTGCAAGTGTTGTGCAATGAAATGGAAGTCTTCCCTGACTCGCGCTTCGCATTGTCACGCGTCTTCCACAAGAAGTGTCTGTTGCACGGCGTGTGCGGCTCGAGTCTTCCCCACTCCTGCAACGAGTCTCCACCTGAACGCGACACAGTCTCTGCTTCTGGACTCCAGATCCTCTCCAGCCGTCCCAACTCTTTTCTAATCAAGAATGATGTTGAAGAAAAGCTCAGCCGAACCGCACTAGGGAACGGAGATGGCTCAGCTGCAGCTTCTTGATGATCTCCAAGGGCAACCCCGAGGTAGTTCCTCTCTTGTTTTTCCTTATCATTTGTGGTTCGTCTTTATCTTTACGTTCAGTGGCTCTTGCACTCGACAAGGAAGTCGCGAAGGTCCCGTACGAGTCCTCGTCACTCACAAAGGCCATTTCCGGAAGAAAGGCGTACAAAGATACTCCACCCTCCTCGTTCGAACAATACATCTTTCGTTATTTGCTATGCTTCTTTGTTATTATATACACGGCGAAGACTCTCTACCTTCCGCCAATTCAGCCTTCCGGCCCGTCTTCTGAGTAGTGGCGGAACGAAGACTTTTCCTCCATCGCACCGCATTTATCCATCCATCCATCCCACCTCACCCCAGCAACGTCAGCTCATTACCCCTCCGACAAAGACTTCAACGTCTTTTTAGATCTCTCCTTTGACCTCTTTCGGCTCCATTGTAAGGTCGGAGTGGCCAATCCAGGGTTTTAAAGAAAGTATTATAGCATCAACATGTCCAGTGGTAATTTAGCTGCAACCAAAACAGGACCAGGCCACCTGCAGAGCTACCCTCAACTCTCTTCTAAAGAACCCAGCGCAGAGTCAAGTGCGAACCCAACAAGACCATCAAGCGCAGGAGGAGATAACACCCCCCCGCAAAAGCGAAGTAGAGTACGCTTCAACAGCACCAGCGAGACCAATGATGGCGAAAACAAGAGGTCTAGTTTTCCATTGCGAGACACTTCGTTATTTTCAATCACTTCTACAGTCACTGCGCCGCAACAAACCAAGGCAAACCCTGCGCATTCGAGGAGCAGCAGTGTTACCAACGTATTTAGACGAACCCTGGGCCAGGAGAAGGAAGATCCGGTCGATGAACTCAACGCTAGCCCAGTGTTCAGTCCGCGGCCGGGACTTCTACGTAACAATTCCAAAAGCTTCGCTCAAGAATTTGAAGGTATTCAAGGGTTTAATGAGAAGGACTTCTCTGCATTAGCAGCTCAAGAGCGAGCGCAGAGAATTGCCTCCTTGGTTGGAAGTCATTCTGCCCCAGCTTCGAGAAGAACAAGTCTTGAAGAAGATGATGATATTGGATACTCGATGCAGTCACCAAGGGGTAGTAATGGCTATCCAGTTAGGATCGACGACATTCCGCTTATGGAAATGGACAGTAAATGGACATATGATGGGGCAGGAGACAGTGACGAGGAATATCTAGAGATGCGAAAGGGAAAGGGTAAAGTGTCTGCTACTTCCGAGGCGCATAAATTGGTAAGGTCCCATACAAGAAAGAATACGACAGAACCTCTGGCTGGGCCTTCGAGGCCAACCCCAGGTATTGTGTCAGGGCAAATGACACCCAATGATGAAAAGCGAGATGTGGACTATGTTCCCAGACCTCAACATTATCGTGGCGGTGTATTGTCATCACTCTTGAAACTTTACAATGCCCCTCAGCCTGGCCAATCAGGTCATTCGCGACCAGAGAGCGATGCATCAGGGGGAAGTCCATCTTATACTGGCACAACAACCGCCTCTGTCGGTTCATCGGGTACAAGCACACCGAAGAGGAGTACAAAGTGGTACAACCATAAGAATCAGTCTCACGATACTTTGGCTGGTCTGATCGAAGCCTCTGCTATCTTGGGTGCTCAGGGTGGAATTCAACGCCAAGGGAAACATGCTCCAACACGCCCAGGGATAGGGAAGCGGTCGCACAGCGGAAGATTTCTCAATTCTGCAATGAATAAGATTGGTGCTCGGCCAAGGTTGGAAGACGAAATCCGAATTACAGTACACATTGCGGAGACACTTAGTCGACAAAAGTACTTGCTAAAGCTTTGCTGGGCTCTCATGAGTTACGGTGCTCCGACCCATCGACTTGAAGAGTATATGAAAATGAGCGCAAGAGTTCTAGAGATTGACGGCCAATTCCTTTACATGCCTGGTTGTATGATCATTTCATTTGATGATGTCGCTACACATACCACAGAAGTCAAGCTGGTGAAAATGAGTTCGATGCTAGGCGTGGATCTTGGCAAGCTAAAGGACGTTCATGAGATTTACAAAGAAGTTGTTCATGATGTGATTGGTGTCGAGGAGGCTACTCAAAGATTGGATGAGCTTACCTCTAGTAAGAAAAAACACGGTGCCTGGGTCCGCGTCTTTGTCTATGGATGTGCAAGTGCTTCGGTTGGTCCATTCGGTAAGCTTTTGTTACTTCTATTTGTGTCCCAGAACTCGCTCATTCTATAATAGCTTTTGAGGCTCGGTTGATTGACTTGCCAATCTGCTTCCTTCTCGGCGCCCTCCTCGGCTTCTTACAACTGATAGTTGCACCCAGATCCGAACTGTATACAAACGTTTTTGAGATAACTGCCGCTGTTTTGACATCCTTTTTGGCCAGAGCATTCGGGTCAATTCGTGGCGGTAACATATTTTGCTTCTCCGCCCTCGCACAATCGTCGATTGCACTTATTCTCCCTGGATACTTGGTGCTCTGTGGTTCTTTAGAACTACAATCTCGCTCCATGGTTGCTGGCTCAGTGCGCATGGTATATGCGATCATCTATTCACTGTTTCTAGGATTTGGCATCACAATCGGTACAGCATTTTATGGCTTACTGGACGCCAATGCCACCAGCGCAACGACTTGTGCAGCCCCCATGAGTGCATATTACAAATGGATTTTTGTACCGCTATTCACTCTCTGCTTATGCATTATCAACCAAGCAAAATGGAAACAGGTGCCAGTCATGCTTGTTATAGCAATGATCGGGTACATAGTAAATTTCTTCAGTACAAAGAAATTTCCTTCTTCAGCACAGATATCCAATACACTGGGGGCTTTTGCCGTGGGCGTACAAGGGAATCTCTATTCGCGGATGCGGCATGGCGTAGCGGCAGCAGCAATCCTCCCCGCTATTTTTGTGCAAGTACCTTCTGGTCTCGCAGCGTCGGGGTCTTTGCTAGCAGGAATCAGCAGCGCAGACAGAATCACTAACACAACGACTTACGCAAATGGAACGTCGAAGATCAATTTCAATGGTACAAGTGTAGGTGGATTTTTTGATCCTAACTCGCCTGAAGATGGGGAACACTTATGGACCTTTCCTTTTGTGGTTTGTTTTTCTCTAAACTTTTTTTGGTTGCCTTAAATAATAACAAATAACCACATTTGAATCCCCATTTGATCTTATTTACCTAGATTACTTGGAGGATGGTTTTAAGGACTTTTTAGAGTGAATGCTTACTTTTGATAACCAGGCTTCTATCACTTCAACAGAAGATCTCAATACCATTGTCTTCAACGTGGGGTACAGCATGATTCAAATTGCTATCGGAATTACTGTTGGATTGTTTCTCAGTGCTCTGGTTGTATATCCATTAGGAAAGAGGAGGAGCGGACTTTTCAGTTTCTAGTGTTTGATTGGTTGGCTGGTTGGCTGTATATGTTTCGACGACATAGGAAGATGAAATTATTAATGGGTAGAAGGGTTTTGCCTGTTGAAGATCCGGCGCCATGGTATCAAACGGTTTAGATTTGCATTACTAGATGTTGGGTTAGAGGAGCATCAGGAGGCGTTCTGGATACATGAAGTGAGCGTCTGTACAACGAAAACTAAAATGTATAGAGATTTCTACAGGATAGAGGCGTGGCATTGGGAGTGTCTCATCAATGCTTCAGCACGATGAATTGCCGGCAAGTATCAATCATTCAGCTTCCATTTCTTGTTCCACATTTTTATACTTTCTCGTCCATTAACCTATTCTTGACCAAGCTTCAGTCGGACCAATCTCAGTCGTAGACGGGATGCGAAATGCAACAATTCCTCCCCCGATGATCACGATACCAGGAAAATATGAGCTATCTCCAAGGACTAACTTGAAGGTTGCCTATGGTCTCAGCCTCGCGATGTTTTGGGAAGTGGCTGCATATATCAAGCCACACAAGAACACCTGACAGCGCGCATTTCCCGCATCTGCTTGCTCCGCGTCCTTTCCATTCATTTCTGACCCCTCTCATCAACCCCATCTTACTCGAGGTTTTCAAGACCCTCCCACAACAAATAACTAAAACAACAGCGATTTCAAGAACGAGAAAAGAGTGCCGCAATGCCGCTTGGTCACGTCTCCCTCCCAGTCACCTCCCTCGAAGACTCTACAGCCTTCTACCTCAAAGCTCTCAAACCCCTTGGCTACGACGTCTTTGCGAAGTATCCCACGACGGTCGGTTTCAATGGCAAGTATGACGGCCCGGATTTCTGGTTGCACAAGTGTCCCGAGACAGGGAAGGAAGGCGTGAGTAAAACTCATATTGCTTTTAAGGGGAGCAGTAAGAAGAAGGTTGATGCGTTTTGGGAGGCTTCGTTGTGAGTGTCTCCCCTCTTTTCTTCTTTCTTTCTTGTTTTTTGAAGAGAATCGAAATGTCACGTGGTGGTAGTGAGTGAGGGAAGGGAGGAAGTACAGATGGGTTCGAGAAACAGAAGAGCTAACGTTAGACATCCATAGAGCTGCTGGTGCAAAGGATAATGGGAAGCCGGGAGAGAGACATTATACAAAAGGCTATTATGCCGCGTATATCCTTGATCCGAATGGTAATAACATTGAATGTGTTTATTATCAACCGTGGTGGTTGGTACGTATTCTCTCCTATCTCTGCAGTTATCCTACCCGAATTTTCTGGAGCTGGTTTTCCAGGAGCAAATAGCCTGCTCAGAAGAAAGACAATTGTCGAGAGCCGATATTGATGTATAGCAGAGTGCGTTGCAGATTGCACCGAGCGTGGCCGGAGCGGTGATCGTTGCTGGCGTTGC
The DNA here is from genome assembly GCA_003988855.1 of Arachnopeziza araneosa. Taxonomy (NCBI): domain Eukaryota; kingdom Fungi; phylum Ascomycota; class Leotiomycetes; order Helotiales; family Arachnopezizaceae; genus Arachnopeziza; species Arachnopeziza araneosa. The sequence continues at coordinate 672,077 of QYAI01000001.1, forward strand.
TTTTTGGGGTGGTAAGAGTGGTTGGGGCTTCTAAGCAGCGGATGAGTTAAGTCCGTCTAGTACTTGTCGTTTGTCAATTGAGAGTTTGGAGTGTCGGGGTAGCGTATGTGTCTAGTCTTTCGATACAAATTGGAGTTTTCCGTATTGCTTGGTAGTCATGAGATAGTAGAATGGCCCAAGAGTCTTGACGTTCGCGAATCAAAGACGGATATCTCTTTTGAAGTTTTCTTAACCCATTGTCCTTCAATTATGGTAATTGCCTAACTAACTCTAATGCTTGCGTAAATGGGTATCATAGACAACATTCTTCTTCTCCTTCCTCTCTCGAAACGTCTCACTCACCCATTCCCCACACTTCTATAAATCTCTCTCATATCCATGCTATCCATCTCCCCCTCCGCTATCTCCCCCACCACCCTTCCTGGCCTGCCCGCCACGATGGAGAAGCTCGGCACGACCATATTCGGCGGCATGACAGTCCCGTCCAACACCCTGCAATAGTCCTTGATGATAGCAAACTTCCCGATGACGCAGTTCGCACCGATGTTGACATGGCTCCCTATGAGTGCGGCTTCGACGACGGTGGACGGCCCGACGAAAACATGGTCCGCGATCTTGAGCGGGTAGTGGGAGAACTGCCTGTGGGGAGAGTTAGGGAGGGGATCCGAAAGACGGCGGGAGCGTGTCACCAACCCTTTCTGCAGTTTTCCAGGCGGCCGCAGTTCGCACCCTCGACTGAAGAAGCAGTATCTGCCGATCGAGACGGCGACGTTGTGGGCTTTGTCGCCAGAACTCGACGAGGTGCGGATCAGGTCGCCGCGGATTATGACTTCGGCTTGGATGACACTCTTGCCGCCGAGGATGATGTTCGTGGTGCCCGAGATTTGGGAACGCCGTGAGACTTTGTTGCCTGTGTCCTAGTGGCCTTGTTAGAATTGGAAAGAGGTCAGAAGGAAAGTGGTGGAATACGGTCTCGACATATTCACCCTTGACCGATTTCTTAGACATCGTTGCTACATGTTCTTTCTGGCTGTTGTTCCGAACATTTCGAGACGCGGTTCAGAAACACGCATGTCGTGATGATCACGTGATGAAATATGTCACCAAAGAATCTCGATTTCCTTGTAACCGAGCTGGAGCTGTGCAAGCGACTTGAAGTTCATCCTTATACTAATATGTAGTCGAGAGAAATCAGATATATACCATAGGCCTAAAGCAATCCGCCAAAAAGCCTGCCCTTTCCAGCATACTACAATAAATACAAAACTCGCCTCCTTCCAAGAGTCTTCAAACTTACACTTGGAGAAAACTCATGGACCTTGATTCCCATTGTAAATAGGATACGGAGAAACTGGCAGTTTCATAGTCCCATTGAATGCAAATCTGATCAGCGCACCCTCACTTTTCAAGCACTAATTAGCATTGCAGTAGGATTTTGGCTCAGTAGACTGACAATGCCGAAACATCACCTTCAGCAGACCCGGATTTGTTATCCTTGACTTCTTTTACAAAGACTCCTTGTGATACTATCGCCCAGCCGTTGGCGTTTCGCTTCACGAATTCGACGGCCAAGAGCCATGCTTCTTCATCTGCCGCATCGCCGGATTCAAAGACCTTCAGATACCTGAAGTTTTGGACGGGTGGGTTAGTAAATAATTCACGCATGAGAAGCGCATAGCAACTATTTCTCTCCATCCATAAATCTTCTGCCTCAACCTGGGCCATCTTAGATGCTTGTTGCAGGATCTCATTGCGAGGTACAAGCTGAATATACAACCGATCCACCCTAGGACAGTCTAAGGTGATCGCAGTAAAATGGTGTGACATGGGGAACATGCCAATGTATGAAAAATCTTTTATAGTAGGGCTAATGAGAGGTTTCTTTGCTGCCCTCTTTTCTCCCAAAATATCTTGCAAGACCTACAATTGTCAATTATACCCCAAGATAAGGTAAATCGCTTACAGATGGTGGCTGTCTGAGCCAAAACTCATACGTGGCATAAGCTCTAATAAAAGAGCCTTCATTGAGTAGAAGACTTGACCAAGGCCGTATTTCCCATAAGTTAGGATCTTTACTGCCGGTGTGTTCACGCCAGTCTAGAGAAAGAGACGAGGAGGCTTCCTGTCCAATAGATGGCACCGAATTGTGTGCATTGGAGCCAGAAATTGTTGCCTGAGAGATTCCGTAGTCTGATAGGCTTGCGGTAAAATCGTTGGTCGCTTTGTTGATAATTTCTCTCGATACTCCAGGAGTCTTTGGAGGAGGATGGACAACTGGTTGCGAGGCCAAACTCGCTTTAGGATCACCTTCCTTAAGCTGTAGTCGAAGATATTGGCAAGGACAGTCAAAGGCCCAGGCATCTTGTAAAAAAGTAGTGCAAGACGTAAGGGCTCCTAGAGCTTCAGAAGGAGCAACAAGGAGCAATTCTGACGGATCCACTATCTCGAAAAAGGATATCCAGAATTTCGAAAAACTCCCCAGCCCATGATCATCTTGGGATGAATAGGCTATTTCTTGATCGTGCACCAATAGCGTAAAGGTTTTCACGATCTTTTGTAGTTTATTGGTAGTAATGAAATCGAAGAAAGGCTGTATCTGCTTTTTTACAAGCGAGCGGACAGCATTTGTCGATTCAACAGTGAATTGTGCGTGCTTCAACAACAGGGGAAGTATCGCCTGCCTCCATCGTCTAGAGACCAGGGAAGCAGATTTGATCGGCACATTGTCTAATTTAGTGAGATCAAATCGAGGTTCATCGAGGAGCTGTGATGCAGATGGTTGCGGAGCGTCGAGAAAAGAGAAGATATGCGTGAGGAGTTCATTTGGAAGGGATTCGGTGAAGCATTGAGAAGATAGCACGGGCAATGAGCCTTTCAAGATGCCTATCGAATCCATCTCCTTTGCTAGTAGTGTCGTCGATGAGGGGTCCGATTAGACGATAAGTACCTATGGCTTGATCGGTTAGCTAGTGGCCAAATGTTAACCAGCGTGTGGATATTTACCTCAATTATCTCTGGAAGGGCTTCCCAGCTTCAACCAGATGACTTGCTCGAACTTGCTTGAGAATGGATGGCCCCTGGAATGGTTCATGACAAGGTGTTAACGAAGCTGACTGTGGCTGAAACGAGCTGCACCTGGCTTCCTCATCTGCCGCACATACAGAAGCTCAACACCATGAGAGAAAGGGGACGGAGAACATGATGGCTGGGTGCTGAGTATGTCCTGGTGTTTCTCGCGACCAAGGTGAGGCTTGGAAGCTCGGGAGCTGCTTTGTTCCTCCCCTGTAGATTGATCTCCAGGAGCTGCGTCATATAAGTAAGCCCGCTTTTCCAACCGTGTGCGGTGCATGTATGTAGGTACCTGTATGTACATGTCGGGCGTGTGCAGGACTTTGCGCCTCTGCCCTTCATTGCATCTGCTGGGTTCAACCTCTGGCACCTGTCAGCCCACCCAAATCGTGCCCTTGATACCCTTTCCGGTCAGAAAGTGGGATGGCAATTATGCTCGTCGCCCCTCCCTCCATGCCCTTCTTCAAGAGTAAGACTTCTCCGCAAGCCTGAGCTATTCCCTTCTTCAATCACCATCACCATCTTCTTCTTAGATATGCCATCCCAGTTGGAACAACGCCCGCCGTTCAGAGCCGAGCACTTGGGTTCCTTGCTGCGCCCAAAGGCTCTTCTGGATGAGCGTCATGCGGTTGATCAGAAGAGAGGAGATCAACAGAAGTTGACTGCTGTTGAGGACACCTCGATCAAAGATATCGTCCAAGAGCAATTGGACTTGGGATTTCACGCCGTCTCAGATGGAGAGTATCGGCGCCATATGTTCTGGTAGCTCTACCCCAGGATCTTGAAATTGTAGACTAAACTGGCCAGGGGCACTTTTTTCCCTGGGCTTGATGGCTTTGAAGAAGTAACCGATTTCGATGTGGATATCTTCAGAATGTATGTCCCAGATATTGCTGCTTTTACGGTATGTACTGTGCCTTGAGCACTCTGTCATGGGAACCGCTGTTGCAATTTTAATTTTTTTTTACCATCATCTACTCACAAATTATAGGAGAGTGGACACAAACCTGGAGACTGTCCTTTGTACGGGGAAAATCAAGCTTGTCGGAAGCACCTATGTTGCTCAATGGAATTACTTGAAAAATCTGCTTCCCAAGAATAAACAACACGAAGCCAAACTTACTCTTGCGGCACCGAATTAGTACCACTTACGCTACAAGACTGGGAGAGCCTACGCGAAAGAGGTCTATTCTTCAGATGCTGAATATTCTGGCGACATTGCAAAAGCATACCAAGCTGAGCTGAAAATTCTCTATGAAAATAGACTTCGAAATGTGCAGATTGATGACCCAAATCTTGCCTGTAAGTTTCCACGCTCCTACCTGGACGCTGAGTAACAAGCATGCCAGGTTTCTGTTCAGAGAAAATGATTGCCGGTTTCAAGAAAAACGGTGAAGATCCTGAAGCGCTTCTCGATGCTTACATCAAGTTATATAACGACTGTCTCTCGGGAAGGCCGACAGACATGCATGTCGGCGTCCATCTCTGCCGTGGAAACTTTGTTGGCGGTCGTCACTTTTCCGAAGGAGGTTACGATGTCATTGCAACCAAACTCTTCCAACATCTCAACATTAACACCTACTATCCCGAGTACGACACTCCTCGAGCGGGAGGTTCGAGCCGCTGAAAGAACTGCCCAAGCACAAGAGCGTTATTCTAGGCCTCATCACCTCTAAATTTCCTGAATTGGAAAATAGCGAGGAGATACGGAAGAAGGTGCACCAAGCAGCGGAACTAGTTGCACAAGGCACTGGAGAAAGTAAGGAGGAGGCTTTGGAAAGATTGGGTGTAAGCCCCCAGTGTGGCTTTGCGAGCTACTATGACGGAAATAATGTTGGGCACGAGGAGATGATTGCGAAGTTGAAGTTAGTGAGGAAACTAGCGGATGAGATTTGGCCAGGTCAGCCTTGAAGACTTTAGTCTAACATGTCCACCATTTGGGAGCGAAGTGGGACGTCTGATATCCAAAAGTTGTAGGTCTTGGAAAGTTTGCTTTTTGGCCTAATCGCTCAATTTTAGCTGACATATGGAGTAATGCATACTCTTTGTCTCCTCGACACGTGCATCTATAATTTCAAAACCAAGTGTCGCACAACATTTTGAAACATTAACCCCCTCGTTCCTTCGTCCTAAGACCGATATCGCACAACCTACTATAGAGTGACTGCGAATCTCCCGCGGTTCCGCTACTGATCTCAATTTCGGATTAGCCGTGAGATTCACGACAGGTGAGACTAACTTTGGGATCGGCAGTGGGCTAAGAACAACGTCAAGCGAGTTTTTAATACCAATATTAGGTTGTGACGGTAGTGTGCGTGTGTGTGTGTGTGTCTTGGTGATTTTTGTCTATTCTTCTACTAGGGAAGTACTTGGCTCACATGATATGAGACGCCATAGATGTCGAACGTCTCGCGTGAAGATGAAGACAGGATTTGACTACAGTAGAGTTTAATTGGAAAACTTTATTTTATGTTAATTAGATTTAATATGGATTCGCAAAAACACTGTAGCCTTTTCATGAAATGTAAAGTTGCGTAGGCTCTATCAAACCAACAAATCCTATATGGGATTATATTTGCCAAGCTTCCTTTAAAATGAGTTTAGAAGCGGGTTGGAATTGAGAGATGAAAACAATTTATGAAACTGGGCGAATAGTGCATCTTGTGCAAAAGTCTCATCAAAAGCAGCATTTCTATTAGTGGGTACCAATACATACAGCTAAACGACGATCATAATGTGAGACGTTACTTTGGTAGATCAAAGAGCGCCTTTCTAGTATCGTAGGTGTACTTGAGATCAAGGTGCCAATAGTTTGCTGTATCAGCCTGAGTCACTTTCCACGCTTCATCTAGGGACTTCAAGACTTCCTCGGGTAAAGGGCCCTTTTCACAATCTTTCAGATTCTCATCCAATTGATCTAGGCTGCTCACACCAATGATAATGCCGTCATTTCCGTTTTTGATGTTCAAAGCGGAGTGATGGACTAACCACCGGAGCGCCGTCTCAACCATTGTCAGGGAATGCTTTTGTACAACCGGTTCAATAATCTTCAGAGCCTCAAAGGTAGAGTCTTTGAAATATCGTTTACGGTACATTTCTCCCCTAGGTAGTGAGTCGTCAGCATGTTGAAATGAGAAAGCTCATTTTTGAGGAGTTTGAGAGGCACGTTACATCTTCCCTACAGCATTGCTGTATCTCCCCTCACTCGGAATATCAGCCGCCTTGTATTTTCCACTGAAAAGGCCACCCGCAATGGGATTGTACACAACTACATCTAATCCATAACGCTTGCAGGCTGGTATAAGCTCTTTCTCTAGCGAACGAGTAATGGCATTATACATCCCCTGGTAGATACTTGGACGAACCCACCCGTTATATTGGCAATGCATCACAACCTCAGCCACCTCGAAAGCTGTGAAGTTTGAAAGTCCTAGACTCAGACCACGGAATTAGCATACTCCATTCGTTTAAATGAAGGCCAGGGCCGCGTGTCCCAGGACCGAAAAGATATGAATGAATTGAAGAGCAGCCCAAGAACAACCTGAAATAGGAAACGTTCCTCCGAGAAAGTGGGACATACCTAACTGTACAAATTTACCCCTAGTATTATGTCAATAGCTGTCGTAAGCAATTGCAAATAGGAAACTCTTACTGTTTGTGGAGCTTGTCAACGGCGGCGAGGGTTTCCGTAAAGGGAACAGAACGGTCCTGAAAATAGTTTAGTTCCAAATGATACATATGATTGTAACTATACTGACCGCGGCATGTAGATAGAAGATGTCTATTTTCCTTAGAGTTAGTACTGCCCGACTTGATGTTGATAGAGGAGGGAGAGTGATGTCTTGGAGGAGCTCTCATCGCAAGAATACGTGTAAATATGAAGAGCGCCTCGTAAAGCAGCTCAAACGGCAAATATGCCTCAGAAGATGTCACTTACCTACACAATCGGTGCCGAGTTCTTTGAGGCTGATGTTGAAGTGTTCGGTCAAGACTTCCGGTGCATGCTTGCCTGGGACATCAGGATAGACCTTTCTATTCTCAATTAGCAAATGTCTAAACATAAAATGGACATTGGACTAAAAATGATATATGCTTGGGTGGCGCAGCAAGAAAAGTTGAGGTCAATTACGTTGCAATGGTTAGTCCCCTCTCCTTCCAATGTGCCTCCCGAGTAAAAGCCTCTTGTTTTCCGCCCACGTAAAGGCGAGCGGTGTCAACCTCGTTGTATCCAGCAGCTTGGAAGTGGTCTAAGAATGTATTGTATTCCGACAATGACGTAATTCGAGCACCGGTTTGAGTATCCGGACCAAAAGTCATCAAACCGAGGATGACTCTGGGCTTGGGATTGTTCACGAGCAGGGGCATCTTGATCTGGTAGCGGCGGTGATGTCCTGTGGTGTCGAAGGTCCCGGTGCAAGTGCAACTATTTTGACGGTACGGTAGTAGCGACGAGGTGGATGAGAGGAGATCCAAAGTGGGGTGGGACCTGAACTATTGACCAGGAGCGTCAGGTGATGAGCATCAGAAAGACCTCGAACCCCGTCCCCATTTTCTTCGAGGAAGCACAACCAAGCCCATTACGAAGGCTTCATTGCCAAGCCGGAGATGCCATGGGACACACTGCTCTTCGTGGTCTTCCCCTCGCCCTTAAGCGGACGGAGTAGGATTGGGAGACGTAGGCAGCACTGGGTTGGTGACGGCGGGTTCTTTTTGCGGCTCCAATGGTCACATCGGACGGATCACTGTCAGATCCTTGGGCCCCTTCGATTTGGCCTCTAGATGGTCAAAGCCCCGTGGCAGCGGCGCCATCCTGTGGTACCCAGCTCCTCGTTATCGTCGTCAGCGTCAACGGCATCAACCTTGGACAACTTTCCGGGACAAGCATCGCATCTCCCACGATCTTGCCTTGGCTCGGACCTCTCAAATTTCCTGCATGTTCCTGGAAACCCTCTTTTGCCCATCTTTGCTGAAAGTGTAATATATGCCGTACTTTATGCCGGGATATCTTCCTTCCAGATCTCTGCCTAGTCTTTACGAGACAGCGTCCTGAATTTCCATCACGTATGCTCATTGATCAGCAATCGATGTCGAGAATCGAGAATCCATAACCGTTCGGACGAAATAATCCAAGGATAGCCCATCTTTTAATCATGCGTTTCAACGCTTTGCCCTTTGCAAAATAAACATGCCGGCACTTCAAATCCCTGGATCTGTGACTGGTTTTTGGTTTGCTTGGTAGCAGACCTTGACCTGTTCATCCTATGAAGATGAGAGCATTTTAAAATCCTGACCTTTAATATCTACAGGGCTCGATTGCCATCCAATGATAGATGTGAATTCAGAAGAAGTGGCGTGACCAGCAACTAGAGCATTGACACTCCGCGTTACTGTCAGTTATCATCGCCGACATCCATCAGAAACATTCTCATCTTCAAAGAAGGATCCCGAGAATTTAGTCTCTCCTAGAATGTGATCCTCGTCACAGTCACACTCAGCAAAAGACGAGAATAGAAACCAAAACTTCTCAGCAGCGGTATCCTTTTCTGCACTGCAACCTACCTTGCTTCATCGAAATCTCCGCATTTGGATATGACGAAGAGGGATCAAAGCATATGGTAGACTAGTTCTTGGTAACGGATCCGGTCATCCACGCTGTAGGATACACCTCAAAGAAGGAATCAATTACGGTCAGACTATCGAAACATCTGCGTCTTTAAGGCACATACTCACATTGTAACCATGAAGAAGGCGTGGGGAAACCCATAGAGGTCACCGATGGTAGATGAGCGTCGTAAGCTTAGTAGATACGTGGAAGAAGAAGAAAAGTATAGTCTCGAAGAATAAAGTATATATTGAGATGTTTCGTCCTTTTTCATTTTCATCAATACAGCTCAACGCAACACCATATTCGTTTCCAATCTTTGCATATTGACACTTCAATATGAAGTCTACACTCGTTACTCTATTTTCAGCGTCTCTCTTTCATTCATTGGCATCAGCAGTCCCTTTGGCCTCTGACTTGGAAATATCTAGTTTGACTGCTCGCCAAACTTCATGCCAGAATACCGCAACCTCTCGAAGTTGTTGGGGCGAATATTCGATCGATACTAACTGGTATGATGTCACACCAGATACAGGCGTGACAAAGGAGGTAAGAGAAATCTACGACGTTCAGACAGGTGAAGAGCTAATTGCGAGAAAAGTTCTGGCTTTCGGCCGAAAATTCAACCATTGCACCAGACGGTTATGAGCGATGGGTTCTGACGTTTAACGGCACTTCACCAGGACCTGCAATCATTGCTGATGTGAGAAATTGCCATCTCTTTGGTCCCAATGCTCCTAGAACCAAAATTTTGGGTGAAGTAAACTCAACAGGGCCGCACATAGCGCTGCTAACCTTTTTCTCTCCTTTTTTTGTTTGAAATACGATGCAATAGAGAAAAATTGTTAACCCGAATTCCAGTGGGGTGATAATCTTATCATACATGTAACCAACAACCTTGACACAGATGGGACATCCATACACTGGCATGGTATTAGACAAATGAATAGCACTGAATATGGTGAGTCTTCTTCTCATATTCCATGGTTATTCTGTTCTATCAGAGCTCCGGGGCTCTGAAGCTTCCTAACAAATTGGAGCTTTTAGAATGCTAAAACAGTGGTAGATGGAGTTCCGGGCGTCACTCAATGCCCTATTGCTCCTGGTCAAACCATGACCTACAAGTTTCGAGCCACTCAATACGGCTCTACTTGGTACCACTCTCACCTCGCCCTTCAATACGGTGATGGATTACTTGGCCCGCTCATTATTAACGGCCCAGCAACAGCCGACTATGACGAAGATCTAGGAATGCTATTCCTCTCAGATTGGAGTCACATACCAGCTGCTAATCTTTGGCCCTCTGCAAAATTGGGAGCGGCTCCTACTCTCGACACAGGTAAGCACTTTTGATTTTATTTCGCCTGAAAACATCGAACGAATTTTTCAAAAATTTGGCCTATAAGCACTCTGGATCTTTGAGAACCTTCGCTAACTGTTAGAATAGGCCTCATCAATGGAACGAATACCTGGGATTGTTCAAGTTCCACTGACCCGAACTGTATCGGCGGAGGAAAGAAATTCGAAACTGTATTCGAGTCTGGGAAGAAATACAGAATCAGAATCATTAATTCCGCCATCGAAGGACACTTCCGGTTTTCCATCGATGATCACTCCCTCACAGTAAATCTTCCTCTGAACCATGCCTGTTTCAATTTCTAATGATCAAATAGGTGATTGGAAACGATCTGGTTCCTCTTGTCCCGTACACTACCGACAGCGTCTTGATCAGTATGGGCCAGCGATATGATTTGATTGTGGAAGCAAATGCCGCAGTCGATGATTACTGGTTACGTGCTGGATGGGTCACCACATGCTTAATAGCTAATGGAAACGAGCTGAACATCACTGGCATTGTCAGATACGATGCAAGCAGCACCTTAGATCCAACGTCGACCACTAATGTCTCAACTGGTGTCTCCTGTGGTGATGGTTAGTCTACCTTCTCGGATAAAGAGAATCCCTTTCTTCGATTTTTTTCTCGAGTCGCTCTTCAGAGCATGCATGTTCCAGCACCATGAAACGTTTAGCTCTACTCCCCAAATATATAAATGAAGTCTACTGACGCCGAGATCTAGAACCAATCGCGAGTCTGGTCCCTCATCTGGCCCTGAACGTCGACACTCTCACTGAGTCGGAGATTAATGAGGAGAGCCTTAGCTTTACATTTCCCTCGTACTTCACCTGGACCCTGAATTCTAGCACACTGCAAGTGAATTGGACAGACCCGACTCTCCTTCAAGTCTTCAATGGTGAATCTGTCTTTCCCACCGATTACAATGTGGTTCCTCTCACTGTTAGTAACCCTCTTGAAATCGAATTCAAGTTGTACTGACCAAATAGCAAACTGATTCCGCCGATATCTGGACAGTACTTGTCATCGAAGACGATAGTAATCTAGGATTGACACACCCAATCCATCTACACGGCCATGACTTCTGGGTAAGTTCCACCCTGCTCTCTTGTTGCGAGCAAGAAAGCTGACTGCATAAACAGGTGGTTGGTCAAGATACTGGTACATTTGATTTTGCTACCACTACTTTCAACCTCACTAACCCACCACGACGAGATGTCGCTTCTCTCCCGGCAGGAGGCTATCTTGCCATTGCGTTCAAGAAGGATAACCCAGGCGCGTGGCTAACTCATTGTCATATTGCATGGCATGCGTCCCAAGGCCTTGCATTAGAGTTCGTGGAGCGAGAGAGTGAAATCGCACTCTCGTTGACCGACATGGATTCCTTTAAAGACATTTGCACGGCTTGGGATAACTATTCACCCACCGATAGCGTGGAAGACGATTCAGGAATCTAAAAAGTAGACTTTGTCTTCGCTGCAAGGCTGGAGGGATGGTCTAGAGACTCTATTATACAATGTCTTTGTTTTCTCTTGTAATAAGTCCTGTCTCGATCGAGTCGATTGTGTTTGACGTTTTATTGGGAAATTGGCTGCAGTCCATTGATTTAGCGGAGGACTTGGAGTGTTAGTATAATGAGAAGTTGTATTTCAGTGATCTTTGTATATATGGAGACTGAGATATCATTTGCTCCAAAACTTCTTCTCGTCCTCTCGCTCTGCCCACACAAACTTCTATGCAGGTTTCACCAACTCCTTCCCCAGCCGAGGCGACGGATCGTGGTCAATGGATGATCTTGAAACAGCCACATCGAAGGACTGGACGGGAGAGTTTGTTTTATCGATAAGCTGAGCCGCATGATAAAAGGAAACCTGGGCAATGTACATCAGGACGGGGAATATTGAACGTTCACGAGCATGTTGTCGTAGTTGTTGGGGCTTAGGTAGTCAGGCTGCCGCTCGATGACATTGCTGAATGAGTAAGCTCCGTATTGGCACTGCTGAGCTTTCAGCCCCCAGGCTCCTTTCTAATAGACCTTGCAAACAAAAGATGAATCTGTAGGCTTAGCATATGAATTCATCATCCTAATGTGCTGTGCTTCTTGCCTTTCAATCCTATTCAATATTTCGCAAGTTCATAAGCCTCAAATTCCGGATAAGAAGATCATCTATCATCCCGAGCGTCATATTTAAGCGCGGAGAACCCCATCTCGCCAACGTTGCTTCCTCCAAGCTTGCTCGAGATATCAATTGAGCAACCAGAATGTCGTACACGCAATATCAACAGTACGGTGGAAATCCTTACGCCAATGCGCCTGATGCAGAGTCCGGAAATGCTGGAAATGTATGCTCTACCTCGCCCAGCTCAGCTCAACTGAAACTACGCGCATGTGAAGGCTAATGAATTAATAGCAATTTCTAGGACAAGGACAATCAGGTCTCCAGCATGAATTGTCCAACTATACAACGACGTCGCAATACAGCAATACCGGCGAATCCGCCGTGCCAGCACCGCCTTCCCACATCCTCTCGCAACAGGATTTCCTCTCACGGGTGGACTTCGCAAAGGGTGAGATCCGGACGCTGACGTCTAACATCCAAGAGATCGCTTCTCTCCATCAGCGCGCACTCTCTTCACCCGATTCCAGCTCTTCCGCGCAGCTGGAGAGCACAGTCACGCAGACGCAGCTGAAGAACACGCAGATCAGAGATCAGATCAAGTACTTGGAACTCGATGCGGCGAAGACGCAGGATGGGACCAAGAATGTGAAAGCCAGGCAGGCGAAGCAGTTGAAGGGCGAGTTTGAGAAGAGCTTGAAGGAATATCAGCAGGAGGAGGTGGCGTACAGACAGCGTTACCGCGATCAGATTGCGAGGCAATATCGCATTGTCAATCCGGAGGCATCGGAAGACGAGGTCAAGGAAGCGAGTGAGCTTGATTGGGGTTCCGAGGGCGTTTTCCAGAGCGCTGTAAGTTTCTGAAGAAATCTGGTGCCTGGAATATTGACTGAGATACTTGTAGTTGAAAGCTAATCGCTCCGGACAAGCGTCCTCAGTCCTTGGCGCAGTTCGAGCTCGCCATAACGAGCTTCAACGCATTGAAGCTACTCTCACTGAGTTAGCAGACATATTTGCTGATATGGCTCAAATTGTGGAGGCACAAGATCCCGTCATTGAACACACTGAGCAGAATGCAATTCAAACGGCTGAAGACGTGAATAAGGGTAATGTCGAAATTGATAAGGCAAATGAACACGCTAGACGTCGAAGAAGGAATAAGTGGTGGTGCTTCTTGATTGTCGTACTTATTCTTGCCGCCATCGCTATCGGTGTTGGTGTTGGAGTGAGTGTAAATCATCATTAAAGCTTGGATTGAGCAGTTTGGATATGTACAGTGAGTGGGCAATATGAAACTGGAAAGATAATTAGGGGTAATTACGACCTACGGGTTGCTTTTAATGCGTACAGAGAGTTGCAAACTTTCATTTTCAAATGCGCTTCATTCGAGTCCCGAGATTGAAACCAAAACGAACCCCCCTTTGGATTGCGCCGAGAATGCTGATAATACTAACAAATGGGACATATACACTTAATCATCCATTTCATGGGCCCTTCCGGTCAAAACGCCATCGCTCTTCCCTCGCCTTCTCTTTCCCAACACTGAACTCGCCCATTCAGTCAACGTGAATCCCCAGTGACCTGCCACTAACACTCCGCTAAACACATTTACCACCTTGACCACAAATGACAAAAACCCGGCCCGGTTCTCCTCTACCGTCAGAAGCATAGGCTCAATATCGTACTTAAAGAAGATTCCTGGTATGGCGCGCTCGCCTACTATGGTTGACTGCTCAGTTACAGCATACTGATTTGTGAAAATTGTGCGTCCAGCGTAGGGCGTCGGGGAGTGAATCGCGTAGACGGTAGGCACAATTGAGAGAAAATATTGAAACCTGTGGAAGTGGTTGGGCGTTGTCTCGATAGTGCGGTCAAGGGGGTTCAAAAGGGAGGGATAGAAGGCACCGAACGACAGCTCATTGACAATGTGGGAGAAGTTGAAGGCTATCACGATTAGCTTATGCTTAGCAGAATCTGGATATAATCATACCATTGTGGTCCAAGTGAGCGCCAAACTCTTGATAACCATGCCCACGTGCCGTAATATGGAAATCAGCTTGAACTTTATTGACGTCCATCTTTCCGTAAATTCGACAGCTGTCACCTCCTGGAGGATACCCCTTCAACCTGGGCGTTTTGGCAAACTTCTTTTTCGAGCCTTGTGCCATAGCAATGATATCGTGAACATGCTCCTCTCCGAACCCTTCATCATGAAATCCTTCTCCAGTGATCAGTCGTCCTTCTGAATCTTTCCCTAAGCTGTGCACCCCTCTGGTATCCACCCATTGCTTCCAATTCGTTGGATCTCGTTTCAACACTTGCGCGGCAAGGATTCTATCGCCTGCAGCATCCTGGATGTTGATATGTATATCCTCACACTTCATAGCAAGAACTACGTCTAAGTTGATTTGTAGATCTCGACCTATTCCTTTCTCAACGGAAAACGTATGCGTTTCGTAACCGCGCCACCAGCGTGTGAGTTCCGAGAATATCAGGAAAGAGGAGACGACTAGCATAACAACTGTCCATTTTCCGCCTCCTGAGGTACGAGTTATGTATTGAGGTTTGGCTTTGGCTGTATAAATAGTTAACAATCATCCCCTCCATAATTGAAGAAAGATTGATGTCCAATTGACTTTGTTGAATCTTTCAAGAGCGTGGAGATCGTACGGAAAGCATCAAATGCCTGGACTATATTCCCTCTCTTCTCTCCAAATGCGTCCTCGTCCAGACCATGTTCCTTGAAGCCGTTCATCCTCGGCGCTTCTATGTGACCACGCCTCTCTTTACTGCGCCGGCATTAATTCTAATTCAAATCCAAGAGAAAGAGTGACAGGAAATATGAATTGTTGTGGCAGCAAAGGCTGTTGGTGAATCTTCGGATTCCTGGGCTGAATTATTTCGATACTCGCAAGCTGTCCTGAAGACCCTGTCCATTCGTGATGATATGATTGGTTGTCTGCTCCTGCAAGGCTGAAAGCTCCATGCACGCGAAGACCTCGTGCTATTAGCGCCTGGGTGATGGAACTAGACCTTTTTCAATGTCGCTGTCGATGTTCGAATATCAGCTAGTTCTTGAACAATTGTTGGGTTGTCTGATGAAGGGTCGATCATTATATCACTAACAAAACCATTCTAGTCCGGAGGTTTGGCATTGAATATCTCCCAGCTTCTTTTCTAGTGTAAATTAGCAGACAGTTTCCACATACAAGAGAATCAGCTGGTTCCTGCTTTTTCCTATTTTCTGGCTCATCCTCAAATTATTCACTCGTCGTCTTCCGTCAGCACCTCTTCAATTTCCTGACGCACTCATATGGTAAAGAAACAGTCCTTTTCATTTGTTTAAACGGCTTAGTATCCTTTATCTTGCTCTCTATTGAGAATTATTTGGGGTGAGATAGCATCGATCCCAAGTCCTATCCTAACTTCTTCATCGCAAGTGTTAAAACGCCATTCTTCGGGGTAATCTTACACAACATATCACGGAAGCTATGATGATCCATGGATCTGGGTTAAAATTACCGTATCCTGCATCTCTTGTATTCTTCCTATCGCAAAACATCTTAAAGATAACGTAGAATCCAATAAAAATGCTCTCACGTTAACCAATCCATTATTGCAGAACTCCCTCTGAGCTATAATGATTGAGATGAGCCTGAAAACACCGAACAGATCACTTTTCAGTCTGTTTGATCACAAAATCAACAAGGAAATCTTCCCGGTTAGAATGAGCCACACTTCCTGAGTCTCTGATCCAGTGCGGCTGGACTAGTACTCTGACATCTTGATATCCTGTAGCTGGACCGTCTCGGCTACCTCAAGAGCATAATCTTAGATTCATTTCAAAACTCGGGCATGACTCAAGAGCTAGTATCCTTGATTGGGAATCATATATCTTATACTACTGAAAATGTTTTAGTACTATAATTAGGTCACGAATCCATTGTCGTCAGAATGAGACCCCTCACATCAAGTATTAATCAACTCTTCTCGCAGCTGCAAGTCCGAGAGCCTGCCAAGTTTTTCATACCAGTTTCAGCTGACTATTATTCAATGTAATAAGAGTAACTCAAATGGGTTAGGGACAACTTTTACTGCCTTGATGGTAGGAACAAATGGCTGAGAACACACGGAAACCGAGTAGTTGCAGGTGGTGGGTGCTGAGAGTGGAAGTCTTACGATGGAGCATGGATGTATCAGATGCCACGAGCACCGGAAAACCATTTATTGGTTGTCTCAATCTTGATTTTGCATAAGTAGCTAAGGCGTGACGGCGTGGTAAAAAATGTGCCATGTTTCAATACGGTAGCATCTGGCTTGGCTCGAGTTTCCCAAAGTGCAATAGTAACGCTCTGCGCCAGAAACCAAGTTCCATGTATCATAAGTGAATAACACCCTTGTTGTCTCGATGTTCTCATATGTGAAAATTGACATTCTATTAATCATTCTTATGTACAAATTTTACATTTATGGTTCTGGCCGTAGAATCGACACCAGGCTCAGCTTGAGGGGTCACGGTTGAGAAAGCCTTGTAATTTGTGGCTCAATGCAGGAAAATGCTTCCAATCGTCTCACGTTATTATCGATGGTCAAAGAGATCGTCGAGAGAACAATTTAATATGGTCGAAAAATAGCTCTTGTTTAAGAATACTCGGTTGTATATCATAGGTAATATGTTCAAGTACATAAAAGGTAGCAAATTAATAAGACCTTTGGTGTTTCTATTTCTTTTTGATCTCATGGGACTTTGTGCTCTGGGACATGGTGGAGAGTTTCGGAGATTCCAGATTCTTTGGCAGTCTTTCCCATCTAAATTCTACCCTGTCCTAGTTCACATCGATAACTGGAGGCTGGATGAAAGAAAGGGGGACGCTAATTAGGCGAGAGAAACGCGATGTTCCGAGTCAACGATACGACATCCCCATTCAATTGATAACTCAATCAACAGCGCTTGTATCAAGATTGACTTCCATCTTTCATCAAATTGGATGCTCCAGTGGGGGTCCACAGTGTCTTATGCTCCCGTAGCGTTCCCGTTGCCTTTGATTCACATTTGAAAATATGCTGGTGGCGTAGAACAATACTAGCTTAGTATTGTTCTCCTCCCTCCTTTCAAAACCCCCTCACCTGCTTTGCTATTCTGGGACTTCATTGGCCAAACAATATGATATGTCCATTCTTCTTTGTGAATGTCAAGCTTTACGTATCTCAGTTATCCCATCCTCTTCGTTCGAAGCCGAGATGGTTTCAAACAATATCAAGAAATATTGCCTCTAGCCTGCGATATATCCTCAAACAGTAGCAAGCAGTGGCCTGGATAGTATTGTTCGAAGGTATTGTTTACACCCCTCACTAACTCGAGCTTCGCACTATTTCAACACCTCCTGACACATCCTGCTTCGCTTTCTACTGAATCTACAAACACACAACTTCTTCGAGCTTTTCTTTTGCTTTACTAGCATCTCTTTCTATCCAAATCAACTGATCCCAAGAACAAGAGCCAAGACGATACCATGTCTTCAGATAATTCTTCTTTCGACCCCTTTACGCAAAATGTTACCTTCCTGGCTGCCGACGGAGTCACCAAGGTCGCCACCACACCGCTTGCCATTGATGCTCTCTACAATTACAATGTCCGACTCAGTATCAACTATGCTTTTCAGCTTGGTGCATGCCTCATCATGTTCATTGTGGTTATGGTCCTCACCAAACCTACTAAGCGTCGCACCCCAATCTACGTCCTCAACTTGCTTGCTCTTCTCCTCGGCGCTATTCGTGGTCTGCTTCTTGCCCTTTACTTCGAGAGTGGCTGGAACGAATTCTTTGTATTCTTCTCTGGCGACTACAGTAGCATATCACAAGGCGACTACGCTCTGAGTGTTGCTCCTGAAATTATCGACGTTCTCTTCGTTACGACTATTGCGTCTTCACTAGTCCTACAAGCTCAGGCGGTCACCAAAGTCATTGCTCGGAAGTGGCATTTTCTTCTAAGCGCCGTCTCTGTGTTGGTTCTGTTACTTCTGGCCGCTACCCGTTTCTCAACTGCGGTTTTGAATTCTATCGCTATTGTCAACCATGCTGACTACAACGCCAATTGGCTTTTCACCTGGGCTAGAGCTATGGAATGTTTGACCATCTGGTGGTTCACTCTAATCTTTACTGGCAAGCTTGTTCTGACTCTCTGGGCCCGTAAGCATATGGGGCTTCGGCAATGGAGCTACCTTCAGATATTGGCTGTAATGGGTGTTGGCACAATGATCATTCCTTGTACGTACAGCATTCAATAAACCCAAACTTTACTGATACCAGCCAGCTATTTTCGCTATTCTCGATATGCTCAACCTGAACGCTTTTCCTGAGGCGGGCTCTCTCACCATGGCCCTTGTGGCAATTTCTCTTCCACTCTCCTCGCTGTGGGCATCCGCCACCAATGAACCTCAGAACACGTTCAATATTGCTTCTCCTTGGGGTTCTACTCAATGCTTCATCTGTAGTAGCTGTGGTAGCAAGGCTCCGACTGATACAAATACAACGGGGGCTTCGAAGTCTCGTAATACAAATCGGAAGGCTAGCAATACACCTCCAACTACCAAGGCTGTTAACAACCATATGACCAGCAATGATCGCCGTGACAGCACGGATGCTGAATTGCAGTCCATGGGCGTGCGCATCGATCGCTCCTACAGTGTTCATAGTGAGAAGGGTCGTCAAATTCTCGATGTTTGAGCTCTCATATGTGAAGCCTCTTTTGCCAAGCCGAATATTCTATTGAGGGCTTAGTAGCCCATGGTTACGAAACTCACTAGGAAGCAACACATTTTGATTCTATGAGGTAATTGCTTTGGGAATGTATTGCGGACGGGTTTACTTGATGCGTCTCATATGGACATATGAGTTTCTCTTCTAGGTGTGAAATAGATACATCAGCTGCTTGTGGATATGCAGATTTGTAATAACAAGTTATTTGCACAACAGTCGTTCCCTTGTAAATGTGATATCATGTTCGCTCTTTCTAGACAATAATAAAAAATTGATTCAAGCCTTAATAGGAAGAACTTCTGCAATGCATGCAAAAATTTAATTTGGCTCTGAATCATCATTTTTGGTGGTCGTCCCTTCCTAGCAACGTAGTCTGTTTTAAACTATTCAATACTTGTTTGCCTGCAAGTAAAGAAAACCCCTGCAGCAGACTCGAATGCAAATAGAGGACCTTGATTCTCGACAGTATTATTCTCATGCAGCTTCAATATGCCTTATGCAGACCGGACAGTGGCAGATGCTTCATCTCCACGACAGCATCCATCGATGCGACACTCCTCTCCGGAT
Source organism: Arachnopeziza araneosa (assembly GCA_003988855.1). Classification (NCBI taxonomy): domain Eukaryota; kingdom Fungi; phylum Ascomycota; class Leotiomycetes; order Helotiales; family Arachnopezizaceae; genus Arachnopeziza; species Arachnopeziza araneosa. The sequence goes on from QYAI01000001.1 coordinate 691,545, forward strand.
CTTCACTCCTTTAGCGAAGTAGCTTTGAAGAACGGCAAGACTGGCAAAACATCGTATCAGTCTCCCCACGGTATATCTCACAAACTTATTTCCCTCGTTAGCATGTTCGAATCACTAGATGCTGTCAGTCTTCCCTTTGCTATTCCTGCCCTTCAACCGGCTCCACTTGAAGTTGCCCGGAATGAAGTAAGAAATCGAGCTGGCACAACTGGAGATTCGAACAGGAGATCATCTACTACATCCAGCCCCAAACAAAGGAGTCGAGGAGAGGATGAGAGCACAAATGTAGAGGAAAGAACTGCTTTAAGGAAGGGGATTTTGCGCCACTTGTCAAAATCAAAGGCACCGACATATTTCGGACCAAGCCCCAACAAGAAAACCCTCCGTAAACGACAGTGTTCCTACCTTTCTAGCAGTTTTCAAAGGGGTACACGAGAAGATGTCAGCGGATCCACTACAAGAAAATATGTTGCCACTATTGCGGCATCATATATACAGAATGAATCGCCTCCTAAAACGAGTGGCTATTCCATACGAGATAAAATCAAATTCTTTGATGGAAGTATGAACCAAGTATTCGTTATATTAGTCGCTGTGCGTATTTGGCTGACCCGATTTCTTCATAGGTACGTCCAATCCGTGTGCCACGAGAACCAAGCCTTCGATAGACGCAGCTACTCAGCTCACGACTCCATCCTCAAGAATACGACTTCATAACATTACTAGCCGCTCCCGAAAATCAAAGCAGAACCAAAAGCGCAAACATGACACAATTCAGACTCCCGAGCTGCAAATTCCAATCAAGAGTAAGACTCATTTAAGGCAGTGGAACCACTTTTTCGGACGTAGATCTCCAAACCCCTTCCAGGAAACAAATTGTCAAACAGAATCTACTATAAGTGATATCTCTCCATCGACCACAGTAACCCCCAGACAGCCAATAGCTTCACTTTCTCAAGAAACGCAACTGCCGAAGAAAGGCACCAGCATAAAAATTCCGAGCACAGTAATGCAGAGCACTATGGCTGGAGAATTGGGAATGAGTCGAAAGCCATTCGGGACTATGCATTGGCAATCAGACCAAACAGCTAGGAATCAAAGACATGTCGATGACAAAAATGAAGATTTACATCACGCTGAAAGTTTCGAACAGCAACTTAAAAGCTCCACAGAGTGCTGCCAAGTTATGCAGCCCTCGCCATCTACTGCATCACAGCCCAAATATCTCGATGAAGCAGAGCTATCTCTCTATTGGAGTAGCCCCAAGAGGCAAGAATCGAAAGTCGCTTACATAAGACGAATGTTTGAGAATGAGAGACGAGAAGGTCCAGTCCGTAGCACTCATATATCTCCGAAGAAATATTCTACGTCGTGGGGAAAAGGGAAAGGGAAAGCTATCAAACATCCGGTGATTCAACTAAAGAAAGTTGAAAAAGTACTACCGAAAACAACAACGGAGCCAGCAATATTTTACCAGCGAGTTACAAGTAGGTTGCATGTCACATCTGCGGGCAAGAAATTCCCACAAGTAAAGGGGAAATTTATTGGAGATAAAATCAAGCAGTTCGAGAATCGAAAATCATCTGAAACTGTGGCACTTCGATTAGGAAGAGTAACCGTTGCTAGAAAAATCAGCAGCTTGTTGAAAGAATCATGCGAGCCACGAAATAGCACGGATGGACATTCACAGGACAAGAGGGCTGGTTTCAATTTAAAGGACGTAAAAGAGATAATTGATGGATCGCAGGAGAATAAAAGGCAGGTGACATCGGAAAAGATGAATTCTTTGAAAGGAAACTGGGATCAGATGCTGAAGCCTTTAAATGATGGAGCAGTGAGTGATGAGACAGCTATCGGTATCGCTGGCGAGGAGGTGGATGTGCTGGTTATCAAGGAGGTAGAGTGTGGATTGAAACACCCAAAGCCGTTAAGGGTGGTTGAGATGAGAAGAATGATGCTATTGTGCAGGGAGAGAGGGGCAAGTATCAATAATGGGAAAGTTGCTCGGACTAGAAACGTCTAATACGATTATCTTAGCGAAGGATTTTTGGAACGCACTGTATGTTTCAAAATCTGGCGACAAAACAATTGTCAGCTTGATTCGTGGTTGTAAGCACGTAGAGGAGTTCAAATCCAGTTCGTCAGGCCCATGCCCTTCCCGATCTTCTTTACTAGTGCTTTCTTCAGATACCATTCCCTTGCTAAACTCCTCGTCGTCTTCGCAAAGACAGCTGGCGTAATTCGCCCTCTCTCCACAGCTCGCCCAAGCACAAATAATGTGTCACCTAAGCTTCGTTCTTCACTCACAAGTTCGTACAATTGATTCGCTACCACCGTTGGTGCAACCAGTAATTCATCCACGCTGGGTGCAGTTCGGTGCTGAGACGACTCTATCACCGCATCCGCATCATGCAATGCGGTGTGCAGGATGTTGGTATTGGTGTTCAGAAGGCCATTAAGGGTTTCAAGTGCAGATATCTCGGACTGCATGTTCGATAGAGATGTAAGCATGGCTTTATGTTGAGCTTCAAGGCCAGGCAGAGATGATGTTGTTTGACTTTGGGTATGTTGGCGTTGAGAGTAAAGTGCCATTCCGATATTATGGAGGAGGATGTCCTTCTCTGGATTTGGTGGTACCGGCGGAGCGGGTAGATTGGTAGAGGATGCGGAAGGAATTGAAAGCGTTAGCGGGGCATCGAGGAGGTCCGGAACTGGCGCAGGTTTTGGCTGAGGTTGTGACTGGGTAGGAGGAGGTTGTTGCAGCCATGGAGGCGGTTGACCCGCGATGGGTTGCTGCTGTTGATAGGGCGGGTTGTTTGGTGGTAGTCTGAACTGCTGATTTGGGTGCGCATGTGGGAGAGGTTGTTGGGGTTGTTGGTTATATTGATTGCGTTGGTGAAGGTCGTTAAGGGGACTCACGGGAGGAACTGGACCGCTATGGGCAAGGTTTCTAACACTTTGTTGCCTCGATGGTTGCGGTGGGAGAGGTGGAGGTGTTTCATAACGAAGACTGCTACTCCTTTGAGGAGCATGAGTCTGACCAGTAGATGGTTGCTGTCCCTGTAAAGAATATCTTGGATTCTCATATCCTGCTTGTGGATGTAGTGGTTGTGGAGGACCGCTTTCTCTTCTTATTGGTGCCACAGGTGAGGGATGGTGCGCACTTCCTTGCGGTTTCGGTGGTGGAGGGGGTGGCCGAGCTTGCTCGGTCAACTTTGGAGATCCGGAAGTGGCTCTACCTACACCTGGAGGAGGTGGCGGTACTGGAGGAGGTTGGACAGTTGGTTGAGGTCGAGGGGTATTCTGTTGCTGTCGTGTTATTACTGGTGGCTCCGTCGCAAAGACATCTCGAAGAATGGCTAGAAAATCAAAGAGATTTGATCTCTTGTCAGACTATTAAAAGCAGCTCTCCCTCTCAAGAAGTTTGCACTCACCTCCCAAAATTCAGGCCATCCAACAAGATACGGGTGGTATATCTTGCCTTGTGGATCCACATGTTGCCCAGGCCGGATCACCATTCCTTCCGTCGGCGTGACGTATACCAATGGCGGCTCCAGTGGGTATCGATGTGGTACCCATAACGAGATGGGAAATCTGTAGGTGGTGCCTCGAAAGGCCACTGGTAGAGTGCCTGAGAGGTTGAGGAGGAGGGCGGATACACCATTCTCGTAAGCTGGCGCCAATCAGCTTTGCATGGTACTTAGAGAGACGAGTGCGTACTATAGACATCGGTTCGGGGAGACAGGGAGGAGTAGTGGGAGAGAGACTGAGCGACATCATTGTATGTTCGATTTACATCTTTGTATTCCTGCGATGATTCAGCGTGCGGTCTCCGAGGTGACATAGGGCTGACTTGCACTTGTTAGGACGCTGTACAGCCAATTTAGGACTTGCTGTCTCACAGCGGCCATTGTCAACTGGCCGTGATCATCTTGCAGAAAAGTTGAAGCTGCTCAGTTGCGGCCGCAGGTGAGGGAACCAGTTCGGATCCTCAGGTTAATCCGAGCCGTGCCCGTGATGGACGACCGGGTTCAGAGTTTCAGCAGCAAATCAGCAAGAGCCTTTGCTTTGACGCCATTACTGGCCCTTCAAGCCTTTCACCCGCAACTCTCCGGCTTCGCTTTGTAAAGCACTCTGCCTCTAGGCCTGGTGGGGGCAACGGAGGGGAGGGGAGGGGGCCCAAACGACTATTTATGATTCAGCAAGCGCCTGAAAACTCTTCATCCTCAAACACACAACTTTGACCTTTACATGCAAAGCCTCTTTACTTAATCACCAACGGCTGAGGAGTATCGGACAGAGATCTGTATACTCCTTGCGTCAGGACTGGGTAGCCTCACTCAATCTTCTTGCTAGAAAGCATGTTTCCTCCCCTCCCCATCCTTGAAGACTATGGAATATCACCAGAATACGGTTTTCTTCCAGCAGAATTGCCTCTCGAACGGCTGCCCGACCCCTATTACAACAAATGGGAGGCTATTGTCGCAAATCTTCAAGGTTTGGTCTTGAGCAAGCGCTTGCGCGGAGTCATCGAACGACTTCCGATCCTCTCCACGGCCGGTCTGGAACACGACTCGGAATGGCGGAGAGCCTACTCGTTGTTGTGTTTCATGGCTCATGGCTACATCTGGGGCGGTAATAGCCCTTCAGAGGTACTGGACCCTCAACTCTACCTTTTGCTATTCATGCTGACTTCCTACAGCGCTTGCCACCTTCAATTTCCATTCCTTTGATCCACATCTCGGCACACCTTGAGGTGCCGCCAGTCGCTACCTATGCTGCAGTATGCTTGTGGAATTTCAAGCCCCTGTTTTCAGACGAGGGTGTTGATAATCTGGAAAATCTCGCCACTCTTACGACATTTACAGGCTCAATCGATGAGTCGTGGTTCTACCTTGTCTCTGTTGCTATTGAAGCTCGTGGAGCTCCCATCATCCCGCTCATGCTCACAGCCATTGATGCAGCCAGACATCAGGACAGCGCAACAGTGACTGCATGCCTCCATGCATTTGCTGAGCGACTCGACGACCTCGGATCTCTCTTGCAACGGATGCACGAGGGTTGCGATCCGCATGTGTTTTACCACCGCATTCGTCCGTTTCTAGCAGGGAGCCAGAACATGTCAGAAGCGGGTCTACCAAATGGCGTGATCTACGAAGATGGCACGGGTACTGAGAAGTACCGACAATATGCCGGTGGCAGCAATGCCCAAAGCTCAATCATTCAGTTTTTCGACATCATTCTTGGTGTTAATCATCGTCCGACTGGTGAAAAGAAGGATGAATTGTCTGCATCTGAACATGGAGCTGTAGCGCCCCCACCCAAGCACAACTTTCTTCTAGAAATGCGGAAGTACATGCCTGGGCCACATCGGCGCTTTCTTGAGGATGTTGCTAAAGTTGCTAATATACGCGACTATGTTGAAATGCATCGCACCGACCGCGAGCTTACCTTGGCATTCGATGCCTGTCTTGCAACTCTTCAATCTTTTAGAGCTACGCACATCAATATAGTTTCACGGTATATCATCCTGAAATCCCGAGAGTCGAGATCACTATCTCGCTCTAAAAGTCCTGAAGCTCAACGCCACAAGATTGACATTGCAACGGCCTCTCGTCGCATTAGTGGTTCTGGAAAGAAGAATCTGAAGGGTACTGGCGGAACTGCTTTGATTCCATTCCTAAAGCAGGCGCGCGATGAAACTGGCGAGCCTGCAGTTGAAGATTGGGCAAGACGTATTCTGAACCGCGACTCTACAGCAAGAGGCAAGGAAGATTTTTTTGCCGGCAAACTGGACAGGCCTTTCCCTGGCGAAGTTGAAAAGTGCGGCTTGGCGGGTGCATGGACTGATGATGAAAATGGCGGTGGACTTTGTCATTATTGAAGAAACGCGTGTAGCGTGCACCCGCAAATGAGTAGTAGTGCATCGGAAGGCTAAGAAGATGCTTTGCATGGATTTGGGTTTTTATGTGTCGTATAACGAAATTAGGAAATAAACCATATTCTAGTTTCATGTGAGGGCAGATGACAATAGCTAATTTCTTAAATTCCAACGATTCAATGATTAGAATATGCAGGTTGTGCAATAGTGATTAACCCTTGAATAATCCTTTTGCCGTACGGTACTAGCAGGCAAGATTGGTATAGTGTGGCAGTAAGAGGCTTATCTCTTGGCCGGAATCAAGCCCATCTTGTTCAAAGTCGAAATCAATAAGCATTGAAATCACAATGTACAAAGCTTGGTTGAAAGGAAGATTCAACATCATGATTTTGTGCATCTGTGGCTGATATCCCTGTCATGAGGGCCACTTACAGTACGAATCACCGCGGCTGATCGCGGTCCCTGACGCGAACCTTACTTTCGTGAAAGTCTACCAATTCCATTCCATCTCCAACAACTAAAGATTCAGGATGTCACGAACTTCATTCGCGACTCCTGGAGAGGGGCTGAATCCTCAACAACTAGGACATAAGAGATACCGCGAAAAAGATTATACTGGCGCGATTCAGGCCTTCACCGAGGTATGTCTGAATGTCCTCTCATAACGTAGTACACCACCAAGAGTCTTTTGAGATTTCCCAGCTCGTGGACAGACCACCCACTCTCATAAATCGAGTAGAGCGTGAATATTCAACTTTTCCAAGACATTATGCCGATGACTTTCTTCATGCTGGGATTGGAATGTCAGCTTCGAAATAGCTAACGAAGACCTCTAGGCCGTCAATATCAGCACTGATCATATGCTAGTGAATGCTCTAGATGGCCGCGCTGCCTCATATGAGAAGCTCAATAAACTGGGACTTGCACTAGCTGATGCTAAACGGATAATCGAGGTGATGCCAAAGGTCTCCAAGGTAAGAAAGTGCGTCACGAAGGCTTGATCATTAGTAATGTCCATCAGGGTTACCTTCGCTGTGGAAAAGTCCTCCAACTCAAAAATGAGGGTGAGCTGGCTTTGAAGATCTATAATCGCGGCCTCACGAAAGTCAAAATTGGTGCTGATCAGGAAAGAACTGTTCGTGTTCTTCGTCCTGTCTTTATGCGTACGACTGACTAGATAGCTACTGCAAGCATTATACAACAAGTTGAGAAAAGAAATGGACCCTGGAAAGAGTCTCGATCCGCTCGAGTATCTACCTTTAGAGCTGGCGCAAATGGTCTGTCAAAACCTTGGGATGAGGGATCGAGTGTGAGTCTTATTGAAAAGCTGCGGGTGAGTGTCCTGGACTAATTGAATGTCCTAGCATTTGTCTGGCAGTCTCCAAAGGATGGAAAGCGTTGCTCGAATCGTCTCATACCCTTTGGACGACTTTTGATACATCCAATGCTCGCAAGCCGATTGCCGAAAGATCATTGCGAGTCCATCTCAAGCGTTCGAACTATACGCTCGACAAGGCCATAATCACAATGAAGTCTCATATCGACGCCAAAAAATTGAGATTTATTACTAAGAATTGTAGAAAGCTTAGAGTGATTCGGATCAATGGCATCGGCTCCATTGGCGAGTCATTGCACGAGTCATTACCAGATGCCAAAGCGTTGGAAACCATTTATGTCTCCCGTGAGACCGAGATCAGCCAGTCTTCTGTTCAAAAAGTCTTTAAGATTTGTGAAGACACTTTGGTAGATGCCTCGTTCCTTAATGTCCAGGCAAGCGGCGCAGGGTATATTAGTGGTCGGTGGCCTAGAATTGCGTCGCTTCGCAGCATACACATGCGAGCGACAACTGGCTCTTGCCTAGATTTCGTAAGTTTAGGCTTCTATGTAAGTATGAGCATCGTGGGCTAATTGATGCTTTAGCACGGCCTTCGAGATGGCACTCCGGACGCAACGAAGGTGGTTCTTAATGAGTGGAGAATCATGCCACAGACCATTGACATTACACCTTGGTCTCAGCTTGAATACCTGGATCTTAAAAACACTGAGCTCAACTATTTTCCTCGACTTCCACCAACTATACGGCATCTAATATTAAGTGATAATCCTCATTTACACATCTCCCGAGTTGGGAGTGTTCCAATTATGGTTAACGAGCTTCCTCTGCTGGAGACATTCGGTTGTGAAACAACTTGCATTGATTCCGAGTCTCTTCGAGCCATCACAAAATCATCGATCAATAATGGGAACCTCAAGACGCTATTGATTGGTGGTCGATTGACTGATTGGAATCCGATCCCCGTCGTTCAAGAATATCCAGCTTCAGACACTGTCGAGGTGCTCTCTCTAGCTTCTCTCCAGCTCGGGGACAACCGTGCCATGGAAATTTCTAAGCTCTACCCAAACTTACGCACGTTAGATTTGTCTCAAACCCAAGTCTCGGGGGTCACAGTACGTGATGTGGTCATGAGAGGAGTTACCTCTATCAAGATCAATGAGTGTGATAATGTTAGCAGCGATGCAGCTGAGTGGGCGCGGGGACGAGGCGTGGAAGTTCAGTTCTCGTTTATGAAGAGAGGCACTCCTTCGCGGCGGTTCGCTGACGCACCCTTTGGCAATTCCCTGAGATAGAATTCTGGCCGGGAGTCGGATCTCTCTTTCGACGTGCATTCAACTTCCAAGACATGGCTGGCTATGATTAGTCGTATGCCCTACTTGAGATATGTCGCACAAACGCCCAGCACCCAGAAATTGTCATCACCTCCGTTCTGCAGCATGCCTTGCACAATGCTCCCTGTATGTTGAAAAGTCGGCCCCAAATCACAGATCGCAAATCATCGTTTCCGCTCCTCCGGGCTCCCCCACCTGGTCTCCATCCCCTGGTGGCCGGATCGACACTGGAGTCTGACAATCCTCACGCTGCAGCTGATCTCATCTCACTTTAGCTGACCTCACCTCACAAGGCGGCTCAAATACCCCTTGCCTCCCCTTCTCCTCTCCTTTATTCGCTGTCTCGTTTCGAGTCCAAATCTGGACCCCACCCTCCCTTCTGCACATTCTTCCACCGCACAAGCCACGTCCCTAAGCGCCGAAGCGCTGCCACATCTCTCGTGAGAAAAGAATATTGATTAGGGAGGATGACATGGCAGCGCCTGAACAGATTGCAAATACAATCGCCACCTCGGCTCCACCCAAATAGGTTCTTCCGTTCCGCTTGACTTTGTTTCATCTGATGATGAGACCCAGGGCCGCTCTGGCCTGCGGATTCTCTCGCCTATGGATCGTCCAGTACAGACATCTATGTACCTACTTCCGTGCCATCTCTATCTCATACATCTATTCCTATCAGACTAATCCTCAACTATCCCTCCATCTCAGTCAGAACCAGATCCATCTTCGCAGCATCACCAGTTATGCAGAGAGCATAAGCACGCCGTGCTGGTCCGTCGCTCCCTTAGCTAAGTCTGCTTTCGCATACACACGATACAACGGTGCGATGACGAGATCTACATCTGGTGATACGACGACTGCCGCGCTCACTCCTGACCGATCGTGCATGATTCCATGCCCAGAGAGAGACGGACGTCGCTGCACGGCGAACCTCAGGAGGAGGCAGCAGCAGCAGCAGCAGCAGCAGCAGCGAGGCGAGTCCACGGGAACGGCGGTCGTGAGCGGCCCCCCGCTCTAAAAATAACTCCCGGTCGTCCCGCACCTGGTGCCTATGGCGCAAGGCTGCCATTTTCGTTTTTCCTCGGCAACTTTTCATAATCTTCAGGACTCCCTAGTCAGGATCGGAACAACTGTTGCTCCTCAGCTACCGGTGTGCGTGTCTTTCTCGGTGTGCAGGTATGGAATCGTCATTGTCGGTCGGCGCGGTTGACTGGTCTTCCGACTTCCGGTCTTTGGTCGCCTCCCAGGAAGCTGAAGCTGCCTAGTTTCGTGCATCGCCCATCCAAAGAGATACGGAGGATGTCAAAGTCAAATCACTTTCCTAGCAACGGTAGGTATTATAATTGTTCTATTCTCGAGCTATTTTGGGTCGGATTCTAATTCTTGTTCGGCGCGATACGAAGGGAGTTACAGCCTCCTCCACCCCTGGTACCTGAACTTGCCTGACCAATCCTCCTGCTTCCCACCGCATCCCACAACGTCATAGGTTAAGTCCTATCAGTTGGCTTCGGCTATTCTTGAATCCCCGGGTGCCTACCACTTCCTGCAAAATATGGAATCACGAGTTCAACTCTTCACCTTCCCAACTCCCTAAATGATACAAAGTGGCATGCTCAGCATAAGAGAATGCAAGTTTTGGTGGCATGCTAGGTACTATGACTCAAAGGAAATAATCTTGTTACAAGAAATATTCTGCAGGCTCAGCCTAGCGATAGAATTGATCCTCCGAATGGAAACATGTGCTGCCTGAGCTGGAGACCAGCCCCTTTAACATATCAAAAGAGGAGAAAGAAACAGGAAAAAATCAAATTTGCAATAGCTGTAAATAGAGTAGACTCGTAATGAAAAAGAGTAGAGAAATTTCCCAAATATGAAAACCCCCTAAACACCCTGGTATCATCCCACTCCAAATGCGGAAACGGAAGAGGAAATAGAAAGCAGCGGAAGGAAGAAAGAAAGAAAGAAAGAAAGAAAAACGAAGAGACTGATTCAACATGAACAGAATAGAGCAGAACGCTAAAAAGGAGAAACACCATCCGCTATGCCAAACGCTATGCTACCAGACCCCGCTATGCAATGCAAACTTCAATTGTTGAGTGTCGTGCGGAAATTCGTCCTCGTTTGGATGTGCGGCCTGAGCCTGCGTGTGTGAATCCCTTCTTATGCGCCTTCGATAACATCGTAACATCGTGGCATCGCTCGTTCAGTTCGTTCGGTCGTGGGTTCGTGTCTTCTATCAATACATAGGGATATGCGGAGGAGGAATTGGCTCGGTGGCCATTGCAAAGTCGTTGTCAAGGCGCAGACGAAGCCTTCAATTGGTCGTGACCGACAAGCAATAGTGTGAGTTGAGAAGGGGGGGCAGAGGAGTTCCTCCCACGGAAAGAGAAGAGGTATTGTATCCAGTGATCGAATTCGAAGCGTACCAGAGGTCGCGATTGCCATGATACCCCCGTTACCGAAGACCTGCAACAGCGTAAGTTAGCATCTTGATACATCAAATCTGGAGACTTGGAGCTCGTACAATATGTTTCATCTGCGGTAACGGCGTGAAGATTGGTGATGCGATCCATGACTGTCCGTCCCATATCCCGAATCTGAGTATCCGTCCCTCGGTGCCGCAGAACGAGATTGGTGGTGGTAGCTGGAGTGCCTATCGCAGGCATATCCAACGAGGACGGTTCGCTCTTGTATTCCATGCCCGGCGGTGCCATATGCCGCGCACATATCAACACTGTGTTTATAGTAGAGACAGCGACACGCTGCGTATCTTTCGACGACCAAGTAACACATAGTGAAATGCTGGTTCGAATTGGCTCTGTTGCGGAGCGGGGTCCCAATGTAAAGCGAGAGTCAGGAAGAGGAGAGGAAGAAAGGTTGGAGGGGTTGTAAGTGAGGGCGGTAGAGATATGGAAGATATTATTGAGGAAACCGGAGGAGAGGCCCAGATAAAGGAAATATAAAGAAAGATGGTGTAGTGGGCAGTGAGGCAAGAGTCATCTAAGGTCGAGGGGTGTGACTGCCTTATATTCTGTAGCTTGACTGGAGAGCAGACTGCGAGATGTTATAAGGCAGCAGCCAGGGTCTGTGAGCGGAGGGGGGGGGAGGTGGGAATGCAAAAGCCATATGCAGGTGAACATAGAATAAGATATGCCAGGGTAGTGGTGAGCTATTGCAGAAAGGTGGAGTAGTGGAAAAGAGAGAAACAGATAAATGCAAGTCTTAGTCTTAGTGCATAGTCCTGCAAGAAGCGACTAAGTCCCGAGAACGTCACCCAAACGGGTGGTCTAAACCACAAGTGGCTTACACCTGGTAGGAGAAATGGCACTTTGAAGGCTGAGATCGCCAGGCCTTGTGCTGAGTAAAGCCTCAGCCTCGAGGAGGCACTTGGCGCTGCTCCCCGGGACTGGCACCAAAACACTTGTTTCTCGAGATGAAATTAGGTTAGGGAGGAGGAGGAGGTTGACCGCATGCTCCCCTGCTGGTGGCCACACGTACCTGGATGAGGTCGAGCTCCGGATCCGCGGTGGTATGAGGTGAGAGTGGGCATGGTGAGGACAGAGGTGCAGAGGCGCAAAAGAATCCGAGGACAGAACCAAGAGGCCGGAGTTCTGCGATGAGACGAGCGGGTGGGAGTCAATCTCATGTGGAGCCCATGTCGGTGCATATGGGATATGCAGGTTTAGTGCCGCTGCGTAATTGTTGTGGTTGTAAGAGTGTCGAGGGTGGAGGGAGGACGGGGCAGAGAGTGACGAGAGGTGTAAGCCAGAATGGGATGGAATTAGAATGCGCGCGGCGCACGCTAGCCTAGGTGCAGGGCAACACCAACACCCACCATCACCATCATCCATCCGTCGGTACCTTTTCGTCGCAAGCCACATGCATGGCTGTGCTTCTGCTGGGTCTGAACGAATCCCCGCCGCCCATTTGCTCGTCGACGGCCGTTATCAGATGAGAGTCCATGTGTCAACTCGGGTTTCGTCCAACGAGCGTCGTACTTCTGTGAAACGGCGTCCCAAAAGGCGTATGTTCACCAATCATCCCCGATGGCCCTGCTGCATCCTGAGTCCTGACTCCTGAGGCTGCTGCTGCTGCTGCTGCTGCTGCTGCTCTTCTTTGAGCAGCCTGTTCTCCACACTCCGAATCTTTCAATCCGCCAGAATCTGGAGATGTGTGAGTCGACGCCTCCGTTCGTGTGCATCTCAGCTGCCGCATGATCTGAAACCATTGCTTCCATTCGTCAGCACCAAGAGTCACTCATCTCCGTATGAATCAGGTTCCCATCGTCAGACTACTACGAAGCTGTGTCGTTGTTGCAGCGCTGTGTCGTTGTTGTGCGACGCAGAATCCATCTCGAAAGTGCATCTTTCGCGGCAATATCGGCGTGTATTGTTCGCATTGGGGACGGGCGCGTGGGCTGTCTCAAACTCAACATGTTCATAGGCTGGCCTACCATTAGAGTTATTGGGAATCGAGAAACACCGTCTCGCCCTCGCGGCTCGATATCGAAAAAGGCGCTTGGAGCCACGATGAATGACGACCAAGCCATCTTCCAGAAGGAATCTGCCTCACGCGAAATAGATGACAGCCTTACGGTCACGCTAGGACCGCCCGGATCTCCAAAACGGTTAAGGTCGAATGAGGCTTAGCCGTCTGCTCAACACCACGTCCGCTCATTGGCCACCGCCCGAAATCCGGCCCAAACCCCGAAAGCACGAGGTGGCTCTTCGGCCTCGCCGTCGCAATTGGAGAGGCAGCAATATAGGCAATCCCATCTCGCTGTCGGCGGCTCAAGACTCTGATGCCACTTCGATACGTCTCAATCGTTTCATCATTACCTGCCTGGGGGATCCCCCTATCGCTCCGAGCTATCCTGCCGTCTGCGGCTGTTTGGAGCTCGTAAATTGGCCACAGGAGAGCCAGAGTTGTCTCTCCATCTATCTGGAACCGCTTTGCGGCCGCCAGAGATCATCTCATGGCAGAAGTCTGATGCTCCTAGCTCTCAGCCTCGGAGAGAGCTGAGGTTCTTCCCCTCAGCCAGAGCAAGTGCTGGCCCAGGACTGTGGAAGAATGTCGCTGCTTACTGCAAACCAGGAGCAGAGACGGCATCACTCACTCGGCCAAGTCGGCCCTTTGATCATTTTTGTGTCACAGAAAAATATATTAACCTAGCATGCCCGCCGTCATAGAAGATCTCTGTGGACGGAGCTAGGTAAGATTACGATGTTTGTCACGGATTGTCACTCATCTTTCTTCAACCATGTGCCCACATACAAATGCCCTTGAGTCTAACTGTAAGCACGCCACTTCTGGTGCCATTCACTAAGCTAATTCTTAAAAAGCCAATCTGAATTAGCATCCACCATGTAATTAGTGATATTAAACTCATTTGAACCATTTCCCAGCTCTGCCATGTGCAGTTCGGATACGCCGTTGGGGGCCGGCCCCACGTCTCCTGCCGATGCTGGTAACCTAGGAACATTAAAGAAATCAAACACATCTAAATACTCCAGTTCGTTCGGAGCCGGCGTTCTTGCTGGGGTGATACTGGGCATTCGAGAGAGATGTCTAGGTTGTCTCGAGATCAGGAAATCCAAATCATAGGCTGTTCGTCTCATATCTGCCAGAATCTTTACCGAAGAGGGAGTAACTCGTTCTCCGTTCGCACCAGCAGACCGTTCCGAATCTCCATGTTCGTCGAGTACTCGTTGAAGAATAGTAGAGTACCTTTCCGCTACAAGCCAATACCGACCCATTTCTCGCAATGCGTTGACGAAAAATTCGATTTTTGGGCTCAGCTTATGCTCAATAGTTGAGCCATGGACCAGCAGAAGCCTCGCTGCAACCCACAGAGTGAACGCAAATGGGGGACCAAGTTTTGGTAGCATACCACTCTGAACAACGAATTCACCCAGTGCTGCAATGTTCTCCACAGCTCCATGACATCGCTGACTAGCGCTATACGATGGTGTAAAGATAGGCGATCTAGTTGTCGGGTAAGCCGCGGAGGAGTGAAGTCTAATCACCGTGGTATGATATGTCGCTATATCCGGTATAAGCAGGGTTCACATTGGGAGGTTTTTCTTACCATGCAACATCACCCAACCGCAGTTTATTGACTTGCTTCCTCCCGGCTGGAACAACTTGGCCATATTTCCATAATCGCCCGGAAGCTCAAATTTCCATGATGTCAGCATATTATCAAGTTCCCGATATTCCCCTTGCCAAACTTCGACATCAGACAGCGCACTAATATCAACAGGCTTTTTCAAGAACTTGTGGATTCGGGACAGTATACCAAGAATTTCGATATAGTAGGAAAAAGTCCCCATGTTTTCAGGTTTATTGATATCATATTCGATTCTTTCTAATGTTCGAAACCATTTCGTCTGAACACTCTGGTTCTTGCTCCAGAGATCATCTCGGCATGGTAAAGTTCGATCAATCTCTTTTTCATCTAGGGCAAATTCGAATGCTGTGGCAATGGTAGCGTAGCGGTCGAGAAGATAGACCATCCAGAATAAGCGACGTCTCGATTCCTCTTCGATAAAGTTTTCCGGCTCAGGAAGTACCATGGCTCGAAGAGTGTAGATGGAAAGATAGTTTGGGGAGACAGAGAACGACGTGGTCTCAACAGCAAGCCCAAGCTGAACGACTGATCGAGTGATCAACGCCAGTAAGTTCCATCCCGGAGGGCCATTGCTGCTTCCGACAAGATCAAGAGCTAGAATCACGAGTGCCTGCAACGCTTTAACTGACGAGTTTTCCAACCCATAGAGTAAGACTTTTTGTTTGGATATATCATGATAGTGCCGCCGTTTCTCTTCTGTTAATCTTTGATCGGTGGAGAATCTCAAAGTCGTAGCCACGATGGCGTGTAGCAAAATTCGATCTGATTCATCTAATGAAAGCGGTCCAAAGAGGGAGTCAAGAGTTGATCTGCGATGTAGAATTGGACACCAGGTATTGATGTGCTTGAAGTAAAGATCAACGAGAGCATAGAGAAGGTCATAAGGAGGGAGCGCATTATCTGAGAGTTCAGTTTGGGTTTGTGTTATGTTGTTGAGACTTGGCGATTGAAGAGGCTGACTTGAGGCGAAAAATTCAGACGCTTGACCTGATTGGATTTGTTGCGACAGGCTATTGGGTTGTGCAATTCCACGCTGGAAGATATCGCTGTGTATTGATGAAATAGACGGAGTTTGCGGTACTGGATTTGTAATTACTTGCTGCCCGCCAGAGAAAGTTGATGGTTTTTGAAGAAAAAGAGCCGTCTCTGCTTGAGGAACATGGCTTCGATGTCCCTCACTAGGTCGACGGAAATTGTGCGCGCTCTGCGGTGTATCATGGTCACTAGGCAGGCTGGTGGTGGTGGCGTTGTTGTTATTATTCATAAACGTGGACTCCAATATCTGAGCATGTGAGCGTAAGATATCCTCGAGCTTGTCGAGGCGCTGTTCCAACTCTCGCCCATAACCTGCCCGTAGTCCTGGCTTCTTTCTCTCCTTATATTCACAAGCGGCCCCATTCCGCGAGCACCTTGGAAATTAGCATCAGCAACGTCATAACTGATCGAATCAAACATACCATCCACAGCTTGGCTGGCCTCTATCACATTTCACCTGGTGCGAATATCATTAGTTTAAGTTCTCAAGTTATTCGAGTACGAGCCGGAGGTTCAATAATCCAAGCGACTACTGGATGATGATGACGATGATGTAAGAGCAAGTTCAAGCTGCTGTCTGAATATGTTGCGTCGCTCGGCCCAATTCATACTGACTAGGGCTTGGTGCAGATTTCTTCTCACACCTAGAATTCATACTTTTCTTTGCTTGCATAGTTCACATCTTCGCCGTGTGGTTAGCCCTTTGTCACTATCGTTTTGGTTGGGATCAAGCTCAGGCTCCGACATAATAGCATCGGGACCGGAATTGACAGGTTTGGAAATTTGGATAGGAATTTAAGAAAACATTATCCTTACGAGACTGACATGGGCCGTCGCCTTTTGCGGGGCGGCTGGCCATTTTCTCTGGCCGAATCATCTTCGGTGAAGGCATTTTCCTCATCGCTCTCGGGATGAGATGCTCCATGAACTGAGGATTGATTGAATTCCATTGGAAGTCAAAGTGGACGCGGCACGGCCTGTGAGGCTGAGGCTGAGAGTCGAAGGAATGATGCTTCGGGGGAATGATAAAACGAGGAGAAGAGGCATTTAAAGCGAGACAGCGAGGCCGACGGAAACTCTCTCTCCACAGTATTACCGCCTCGGCTAGGGAGAGGAGAGAAGCTTCACATTCTCAACGCCCAAAGGGTCACTTGCTCCTGCGGAGGGCATGATTCGCCAATGGGCTCGCAAAGGGAGATGCACCAGCAGGGCTCCGGCATGGTTGCTGTCTCGTCGTGTTGCCCGTCTGCCGTGTGACCACATCCAACGGTGCTGCATGTCGCTGAAGACGGTTTGTGGGGGAGGGATGGCTGGCAGAAGACGAAGGATGGATGAAGCGACGAAGAAGAGGAAAAAGGGAGGGAGTAAATGAAAGAAACCAGTGGGCAAGGAAGGAAGAGGGAAGAAGAAGAAGAAGAGGAGGAGGAGGAGGAGGAGGAGGAGGAGGAGGAGGAGGTTCTGTATTCTGCTTGAACTGGGCCTATTTTTTTTGGACTCCCGGCAGCTACCCCGCCCCCGCCTCATCTCCGCCACCCCCTTCTGGTCTTGTCCTCGCTGTGCTCTTCCGCAAACATCGTGCTCAACAGTATACAAATACCACTTTGCAGTGGCCCCTTAGCGAATAATAGCCATTAGTCATGCTTCCTCCGTACCGGAACAATCTCTATATTCGCTTCATAAGGGTTTGGCTGGATTGCATGGCGTGTTGATATCTGCTGTTTCTCTCCGTGTCCCTTTTCACTAACAGCACTTCGGTCTGCGATACGCCGAATCCCTCCACTTTCCACCCTGATGGGAGACTCTACCGTAATGCTATTATAAAGGCCATTCCGCGTAAATCAGTATCCCTTTCCTCTCAGTTTCCTTTGGATCCCTCCTCGGTGCCTTTTAGTCTCCCATTACAATACCCCTGCATTCCGCAAGCATGGCGGCAGCAACAACAGCTCGTACTTTTCCTATAATCAAGGCCATTCGAACGTTCGTCGTAGATGGGGTGGGTTCGGGAGGAGATTATCACAATGTAGAAGGTGGCCACTGGTAAGGTGAGGGACTCTGCAGGCAGAACCTTGCTGATTGCTCCCAGGTTGATTGACACGCCAATCTCGACTCCCATGTCCCGGTGGGAGAAGTACAGAGCTTCGAGAACAAGTTGGGGAATCAATGTCTTGGGCTCTTTCTGTGTGGAAATCGAGGGCACGGATGGCACGGTTGGGTTTGCTACTGGTTTCGGAGGCTGGTGGTTCCATTGCTGTCCCATTCCTGCATTCTAACTTCTCCAGGCCCTCCTGCATGCTGGCTTGTCCACCAACACTTCGAGCGATTTCTGATTGGTGCTGACCCACGAGATACCAACCATCTCTTTGAGCAGATGTACCGGGGCTCAATGTTCTATGGACGCAAAGGACTACCCGTGGCAGTCATCTCGGTCATCGATCTGGCATTATGGGATCTGATGGGCAAGATTCGAAACGAGCCAGTATACAAATTAATTGGAGGCGCTACAAGAGATAGACTGGACTTTTACTGTACTGGTCCAGAACCTGTCTCGGCCAGGACAATGGGATTCTGGGGTGCAAAGGTCCCATTGCCGTACTGTCCGGAAGAAGGCCACAAGGGCATGGCAAAGAATGTCGAATTTCTTCGCAAACACAGAGAAAGTGTTGGCCCAGACTTTCCGATAATGGTCGACTGCTACATGAGTCTAAACGTTCCTTATACAATCGAGATTGTCAAGGCTTGTCTTGACCTCAATATCAATTGGTGGGAAGAGTGTCTCTCTCCAGATGATACCGACGGCTTTGCACAGATCAAACGAGCGCATCCTCAAGTCAAATTCACAACTGGGGAGCACGAATACTCTCGATACGGTTTCCGAAAGTTGATCGAAGGCCGAAATCTGGACATCATTCAACCAGATGTGATGTGGCTCGGTGGCTTGACTGAACTCCTAAAAGTATCAGCTATGGCAGCCGCGTATGATATTCCAGTTGTTCCTCACGCAAGTGGGCCGTACAGCTATCATTATGTTGTCTCTCAAACAAACTGCCCATTCCAAGAATACCTAGCAAATTCTCCGGATGGCAAGAGTGTGCTGCCAGTCTTTGGGGATTTGTTTTTGGATGAACCTATTCCTCTGAAAGGCTACCTTGATGTGTCACAACTCGACAGACCAGGGTTTGGTTTGACTTTGAATCCGGCTGCGAGATTGATTCCGGCTCGGTATCTACTGACACCAAATCCGGAGAGACCTTTAGGTCAACCGGCCATAGAGCACAAGAAAGCAGAGGAAAAGAGCTTGGCTCAGGAGTTATAGAGGGTGTCGGAGATTCTGCAAGATCGTGAGAGCTTGAATTACTATAAACCGTCATGGTTTGTGGTACATACATCTTGTAATACTCTAGAATAGTAAATTGTACCCCTTTCGCTTCTCGCTTGAGAGATATGGCGCAAAACATAATAGATTTGCCATGTCCGGCGTAGTGTAATTCTGCTTGGCTAGATTCTTTATCTTTTAACCTAATATTAACTCATCTGAATCTCTCTTATCTGCCCTACCGTATCCTGGCTCTATATCAAAAATGGACTTTCGGTGCAGACTGAGCCGAACGCGGGGCAGAATTGGTTTCTTCCAGACCCTAAGCTCCCAAAATACGCCTCGGACGCGAGCAAAATTCTATCTCGTGAATCTTATAGTGCATCGATCCAATCCGATATAAAACCCTTCAAAGTCCTCTCTCTTCTGCATCCAAAATACTACGCCTGAGCTCAAAACCTGCTTGTTGATACCCTCATTTACCCCGCCATCAAGCTCAGCTCCGCCAAACATGCCCCACTACCTCCTCGCCACCAAAACCGCCGCCATCACAGGAGGCACCACCGGAATCGGACGAGTACTTGGCTCATCACATCCACCCTCCAAACATTGACTGACGGCAACCAGGCCATCGCCGTTGAATACATCCGCCAGGGCTGCAATGTCGCCATCAACCACCTAGATCTACCCTCGGACTGGCACCACAAAGCGTCCCTCCTCGCTGAAGCGGAGACCATCAGACGCGCCGATGAGAGAGCGGGCAGACTCATAGAAGTTCCCGGCGATGTGACGAAGCCCGAGACGGGGAAGAACTTGGTAGAAGCTGCGGTGAAGGAGTTTGGGAAACTCGACATCTTTGTGAACAATGCTGGAGTTTGTCAATTTGCCGAGTTTCTGGAGTGAGTTTGCCTTCGTCCAAATGCCTTCCTGGGCCAGAAATACTGGTAATGGAGGCAAGGTCATCAGAAGCTGATAATACTCTCGCAGCCTCGACCACGATCTCTTTGCCTCCACCATAAGTGTCAACCTGAATGGAGCATTCTACTCCTGTCAGGCCGCGGCACGACAAATGGTAACCCAAGGTCATGGCGGATCCATCATCGGAATGTCATCCATCTCGGCTCTCGTCGGCGGCGGGCTGCAAACCCACTACACCCCGACTAAAGCAGGTGTGACATCACTGATGCAGAGCATGGCGGTAGCTCTGGGGAAGTACAAGATCAGATGCAATGCCCTGCTTCCTGGTACCATCAAAACACAGCTGAATGAGGCAGATCTGAATAATGAGGAGAAGAGAAAGTACATGGAGGGGAGGATACCGCTCGGGAGGACGGGAGAGCCAGCAGATATGGCCGGCCCTGCAGTTTTTTTGGCTTGTGAAGAATTGAGTGGATATGTGAATGGAGCGCAGCTGTTAGTGGATGGGGGTTTATTTGTGAATCTGCAGTAGAGATTGGATAGATAAATCGAAAATCTTGGAATACTCTTGCCCTATTTCAAAAGGACTCTCTCTGGCATTCTTTTGACTATCATGGTGCGTAGTCAGAGAAGCATGCTATGTTTTTCTTCGGAATACCCAGAGACTCTCGAACAGAACTTTTTAAAAGACATCTAGACAATCTGATGAAGATGCTGCAACCGCTCTATCTTCTCCGTCATCGAGAATAAATCTTCAATCTGATGCTAGACTGACATCTCATAGCTCAGTAGTAATTAAAAGATGATATGGCACAGCTCAATTTTCTTTGATAGAATCGAACCCGAATCTGGCGTCGTTTTATATTTCCTCGTCATGATGTGAGCTTGAAATTAAGTTACGCATACCAATATCCTGCTACTATCCAGCGAGGTGTCCAGTAGCATCTCTCGAGGCTTTAACTTAGCAAGCCTCATTTATTGTCCTTATGGTAGTCTAGAAAGACCCAGCACTATTCTCGACGCGTAGAAATGCAACCAAAGCCTCATTCTCCTAGCCAACTCTGAAGCCAAAGGTCGATGTCGCTCTCATTTAATAGTAGCGGAATAACCTGGACAGGCACGTAACTCAGTAGGTATTTTGAGCCGTGTAGAAACGTGGTATTTGTGTAAGTCACGACGGATCAAAGAAGGATCGCGCTGTTGTTCTCTGTCAAATATATCTGCTCTCATGACCAAGGGATTCGAAGGTAATGGATGTCAAGGTGCAATGGTATTTCCGAGCATCTTGCATTGCACTATTACCCATACATGGTATCTTCAAATGCCATTTTGCTTGTGTTTGAGAAGAAATCCACGGTGCGGGAAAGACTTGCGCTGCCAACCCAATGGCATCTCCCTTTGGAAGAGCACAAAAAATAAACAAGAAGCACCATCTTCAACATGCAATTGAGGGTCTACCTAGCAGATGATGAACCGCAGTGACATTCTTTTTTTACCACGTTCAATAGCCAGGGAAGCCGCGGATCCATTGAAGAATGAAAAACAGTCAACAAACCCTCGACTCGGCTAGCAAGCGAGGCTCCTCCAAAAAACACTCCCTCCATTCTAAACCTGGAGCAGAAAAAAGGGCAGCAAGATAGGCAGACGCGCGTAATCCTCCCCTCCCCTCCCCTCAAGAAAAGAGAAAGAAAAAAAAAGAAAAAAAAGAAAGAAAAAGGAAATCCGTAGGACCAGATGGCAAAACTGTTACCAGCCCCGAAGGCGCCGGTCCACAGAACCCAAACCCATCGAGTGGGGTTTGGATTTTTATTCGCGTGTAGGGAGGGAGAGGAGGGCCTTTTGCTACGTTTGGTAGATCAAGATCGGGGTTTTTATGGGTTGCAGATGCAAAGGACGGGGCAGACTTGGGAAGTTTAAATAGTGCCTGTCAAGGCCAGGTGAATAACTGTGGATCCAAATATCAGACGGACCAGGCCTGTTTGCACTCTGAAGCTGCAGCATAGGTCATCTGCTCCAGCCCATTCACCAACCATGCCATTCATCCCCTTTCCTTACCTCTCCTATGGATTGCTGGCACGTACCTTAATGATCCAAAGCAGCCAACAGTACAGTGGAATCTCAGCAATCCCCAACACCGGATGAGGGAAAGCAAAACAGAAAGGGTGAGCAAATAGGAAGAGTGAGCAAAACCACAAGGTACAAGAACTCAAAGAGCAACTCGAATAGCAACATCCTCAACTTCACAGGGTTTCACCTCTTGGTCCATCTCACACCCTGAATTTCTCCTGGCAACTGACGAGGCAGGACCCGGGTTCAGAAATGGCAAGAGGCGGTAAGATAAGTCTTCAAGCAGCAGGACTGGTAACACCTCCTCTCGATTCACACCTTCGACCTCCCTTGTCCGTGTCCGGCCATCACGCTCATCAAGCTTGATGATCCACATTTGCGATTGATACATGGCAAGTACAACTCGGCTTGGCAGGTTGAGTGGCAGAGAGGAGAGAGATCTAAAGTGTAAAAATGTAACACCTTGTCTTTTGCTTCTTTACCGCCTTGAGACAATTGACGAAGCTATGAGATTGCGAAATGCAACAGTGAGTTGTCTTTCCGCCTAAGACACGCAAGTTTCAGTGGTCTCTCGAATGAACATAACTCCCTCCTGTAGACGAGAGACTTCTCTAGTAAGAAGTAAATTCCAAGCAAAGTTTGTTTAAGAATAATATGCACCTTGCAAGAGACTTCACAACACTGTTTCAACTCCAGCGCGGTAGGTATTAGTAATTCGAGATTATTAAATCTACGTATCCGATCCTTCATAATACGCCATCCCATCACCAAGGGATAAATTTTTGCTTAGCTTCCTTTTGCTCCAAGGCAGGAGCAGCAGTACAGGTCCACCTCGTCCAACTACAACTTATGCTCGAGCCAGAGCCAGCCACCATCAGCTGTCAAATCTTCCACCATGTTCAATATCTACAGTAGAAGATAGATCCCTCCATGCTTATGTGCGTGTGTTTTTGCTTGCGTGGTGACAAAAGAAACAGGTGAACGCCAACCCAATGGTGTTCTGGTATGATGGTTTAAAGTACAAGAATTAATCCTCCCACATGCCAGGGTGTGCTGTGCATCAGCGTATGACTTTTGTGACAAAATGATATTTGCCGTGAAATTAGAAGTTCTGCGAGATGCCAGCGGACTGCTGTGGAAAGTGTGAAGGGTTCTCGATACGAGTATTCCTCCGTGCTTGGACATCTCGGATGACAGGTTGTCCTGACATTTCTGCTCGACCTGGTGGGCTGCCATAAGGTGTCTCAGTGGGACCATATGGACTGCCTGTCTCGTATTGATTGTAATATTGAGGATTGCCATAAGCTCCGGGAGCCTCTCCCGAACCATCTGATCGATTGGCCGCACTATATGATGACGAGGCATTCGATGGACCACGATTGATATCTCCGCGGTTTCCTGATGCTGCAGGACCCATAGCGCCTAGTGACTCTTGTTCTCCAGAAAGCGGACGTTCGCCCACTAGTGGATTATCTGATCTGGTATCTCCATGGGAAGGTGAAGTTCCTTCCGAATAAGCCATGCCAATGCCTTGGGTTGATTGACCCCCCGAGACAGTGGTCGAGGCCTTTCTTCCCGACGACGCGACGGCCGTTGTTCCCCACCCACGATACCCCGAGGAATCTTCCCGCATCTCAAATGGTCCATCGTTTCCAGCTGAGCCCATGGCAGGCAATGTCGGTTCGTTGTTTGGGTTATTGGGATTATACCCATACTCCTCGAGCTCTTTTCTCCGCAGCTCCTCGGCATCCTTCCGTTGCCTTCTCTTCCGCCAGAGGAACAGGGCCGCAAGAACAATAAGAGCTACCGCGACGATAGGAACCACAACGGCTACGGCGATTTTCCCACCTCCATTTAAGCCGCTCGTGGTGTTCTTTGACGAGCTTGGCGCTCCAGCAGTCGATGCCGATGAAGATGCTGAGGAGGTTGATGAGCCGGTCCCCGTGGATGTTTCTCCCGCAGCGGTCGATGTCGAGACGACGGTGATGGTGGATCCTGCTTGGTTTGTCGAGGTCTGTGTGACCGTTGTCTGGGACGGGCCAGCAGATGTGGTGGTAGGAGGATTGGTGGTCGTTGAACTGGGTGTGGTTGAAGGTGGTGTTGTGCTTGGTTGCTGAGAGGAAGGGGTCGTCGACGGAGGAGTGGTTGTTGGTGCGAGGGAGGTAGGACTGGTGGTAGGAACGGAGGTAGTGTCCGAGTTAGAGACTGCCGGGGGACTGGTGTTAGCAATTGAATTGACGGTTGGCGAAGGAGTGTTGGTCGCAGACGACGGCGGGGACGACGTCTGGGACGCCTCCGTAGCATTGTTCGTACTTGTAGAGTTACTCATGGTGAACTGCCTATACACCAGTCTTCCTGGCCGTCTAGGGAGCGCCATGTCAGCAAAGGCGAACCTCATGGCGAGTGTGAAGCTTTAAAGGAGAGGAGAGAGAGGGTAGCATGGATGGATTCTTACCTCCGTCAGGGCCAACCTATGATGATGATGGAACGATGCTGCTGGACAGGAACTGGCAACGGTGACGTTTCGAGTTTAGAAAGAGCGAGTGTCAGAAGTTCTGCTTTGGCGGTTCGTTGCCCTCGACGGGGTGGACGCCCAGCAACCCCCGAAAGACCGTTCAGCCGGCCAGAAGAAGAAGAAGAAGAAGAAGAAGAAGGAGAAGGAGAAGAAGAAACCGAGACGACGACAACAACAACCAAATGCGTCCTCTGCCGGGGAATCGAAGCTGGAGTCGCAAAGAAAAGAAGAAGTTTGAGAATGGAGATGTCGTGGGGAGGTTGTTCGTTCGTAGGGGGAAGAGGGAGGAATGAGAGAGGTAGGCGACCGGGAGCGAATGATTTGGCGGCAATCGGCTGAAGCTGAGATTAAAGCCTCTTTTGAGGTATGATCGGGGAAGGGGGGCCACAATACGAGTTCTGACCTCTGCGAAAAAGGGTCAATTGCGGTGGTGTTCGCCGTTGATGGAGGAGGAGGACAGTGTGTGTTTTTTTTGGGGGGGTGGTTTGTTTTTCGGTTCCCTCAGACTCTTTCTCCCTGATGTCAGATGTTTCCAGGTGAGGAAGAGGATGGGCAGGGTGAGGAATTAAAGAAGACAGGACACACGCACAACTAATCCTCCCCATCGACCAGGATGCCGAGCGAGACTTTCAGCAGAAAAGCGGATTCGCTGCGAGCACTAACTACGCCCTTAAAGCTGATCCTCTCTTCCCCTTCATTAGGCAAGTCGACGAGTCCTGGCCGGCGCCCACACCCAATGACCAGACGCTCTTTATTTAGGACGTGGCTCATTCCAGCACGAGAAGATGGATCAACAAAACCTCTTCAGACGCTGCGACTGCCCGCGCTGATAGGTCGGCGCTCTATGATACGAGTGAGGCTGTGCTGCGCCTCTCTCTCTCTTCTCTCTCTCGTCTCTCTCGTCTCTCTCGTCTCTCTCTCGCAACGCTACCTACCTATCGTACTACACGCTGCTCTGGCATCTATTTAAGACCTCTCACGCTGTTTTGCCTCATCGCCGTCTCAGGCTACCCAAACGGTCAGACTGACGGCCGAGAGAAGCCAAGAAGTCAACAACTCGCTCATTAAGCGTCTCTCTCTTTACGCTTCCCTCCCTCTTGAATCGTCTCATCTCGGCCCTGGATCCTGCACGCTTCTCACTCATCCGGTCATTCGCCTCCGCCGAACGAGATATGATAAGCACGCTGCAGTCTCTTCATAAAATTATGAAGCAACTGCGACCACCTCATTCGCCTCCGCCGTCGGACTGACTGATCACCACCACGGCCATGTTCAGAAACGCGGATGGCGCTGCCGGCCGTTTGAGAACATCTCACCTCCTCCGATGTTTACATGGCCGTCCCTCCATCATCTCATGCACAACTCTGAATCACCCTCCTCCTCCTCCTCCTCCTCCTCCTCCTCCCCCCCTTATCTCGATCCTCTTTCGCTCGCTCCCCCCTCCACCTCCCACTATCTCCACTCCCAGCACCAGCCCGGCACCACGACACACCTCAACGCTCGGCCCGGTCACTTCTTCCACGACAGGGAACGGAGATGACTTCTCCATTGCTCAACGTGACTTTCCTTTCTCCAATCCTCCCCCCCCCTTTCGCAAGAAAAGCCTGTTCCATTATCCAGATTCGACAAGTTATCTTGAAATCTTGCAGTCATTACTTGTTGACGTCAGTACAGTAGATGGCCGGCATCATTATCATGTCAGTCCTTTAAACTAATCCTGGTCAAAGCTCTTAGGGCCTGCCGGGATATCCTACCCTCCCTCTAACAACATATTTCCTGTTTCTCGTGACTCGTGAGCGCCATATGGACATTGTAAAATCTATTCTGTCAGAGTTATGATTTCTTCGCTACTCGAAGCGAGTCTTTGACCAATTTGGGCAGCTTTGACACCATGTACAGAGCACGAGTTTTAGTCACAATTGGATGGAAACCATCTCATTCAGGACCCAGGTACTCGTTCATTTTTGTGCTGCCGATTACTATACAAAACTCTGATCCAGAGCCACGGCGAGCAACCCATTCTATGTGCAGATCTCCTTCGTCCCCAGAGAGGTCCCCTTTCCATGTTCACTTTAACACCATCTATTATCGAAAAAAAAAAAAAAAAGACATTAATCGGAGCTGCAATCAGAGCTCTAGAAGACTTGAGCCGGCAGATTATACGCCAGCTCGTCTACACCTGGGTTGGATGTGGCATGCCGTTTGTTCTAGAATCTTACAAGGTGGGTGGTCGGTTTGTCGTGTGTAATGAAATCAAAATGCGCGCTCAAATGCTTCGAAAAGTGGTTCCTCAAACCAAGGATGCCCACCAAGAACGTGACAAAACATTGTCATCTAAGCACCAGGTCTCATGCCCCACTGAGGCTTGAGACTTGCTGCTAGATCATCTTTCGTGCCGACCATATCAGTAGGAAGTCGACTAACACGGTACGCGCCTTTACGAATGGCTCCAAGCTGGACAGAGGAGAGTCCGCTCCCATTGCTTCGGATACTTCCTGTCTCGCTCATATTATCAGGATCTCTGAACTTCTTGGGAGGTGCAAAGTCTAGCGTGCTGAATGTTCCTGATTTTCGGAGCATGTGCCTGATCTGCAGTTAGTATTTGGCTAAGCGGCGGGACGGTTTTTTGACTTACGGACTAGGCATTGGCGCAAGTTCATCAAATGCACTAATGGTAGGAGTGTAGGCCTGGACCGTTGGCGAATATGGTCGTCTCTCTCCGAGAGGACTCTCCGCTCGTCCAATTTGTCGGTCACGGAAGGTTGATGGTGGTGCAAAATCAGTGGAATTCATAATGGCAAATGAATCATCTCTGAGCTTGGACGGGGTCGGAAGTGTATTGAGAGGAGCAGGAGGAGGAATTGGTCGCTTTGGACCTGGCCGTCCTCTGGGTTGCATTCGACCAGACGCGGACGAGTGAGCTCTTGGTCCCGCAGCGAACCTGGGGTCACCCCTTGCACCGTTGGCACTCATTGCTCCAAAGGAGCCAGTTCTTACTCGCGGTCCTCCTTGGAATCTAGGTGCGGGAGGTGGTGTCATAGCACGGCGAGTGACAGGCTGTGCGCCTGGCATGACGAACTGGTTTGTTTCGGGGTCGAAGTAGGCAGCATCACCAAGGAAATTGTAGTCATCCTCCTCCTCATAGTATGGGTCTACCGGGGCTGGCGCAGGTTGTTTGTTTTCCGGTTTGCTTTCATCAAAGTACTCCTTATAGAATGATCTAATTCGGTTGGCTCTGATCTCAGGATCATCAACCTCAAGGGTAGCATTGGGTGGCAGTGGTCGAAAGCCTACAGACTGACGATTCGTATTGTAAGCAGGAGCTTTCAACCCAGGTTGGGGATATTGCTCAACAGGTGGCGCGTACTCCTCAGAGCCATCCACGTAATAAGGTTGACCTCGAGGGGCGTCGTTGTTGGGAGTGGGACCTCTGTCATTTCTGTCGCCTCGACCTCTATTGTCATATCGGTCTTTTGGGTCACCTCGGTTACCTCGTTCTCTTGGATCGCCTCTGTTACTACGATCTCTTGGGTCGCCTCTATTACCACGATCTCTTGGGTCGCCTCTATTACCACGATCTCTGGGATCGCCTCTGCCACCTTGATCTCTAGGGTCGCCCCTGCCACCTCTGGCTCTTGGGTCACCTCGGTCTCTTCTATCCCCACGTGCGTTCTGAGGTCCTGGTGGTCCACGACTTCTAGGCAGTCTCATATTGGGCAATGCTGGCTGACGTTCGTCAACCAATTCACGGGGCGGAGGAGGCGGCGATGGCTCACGCTCCATGATGAGCTGTGCTAGATAGTTGTTACTGCTCCTGTCGTGGCTTGCATAAGACTCCCGGTGGTCTGGAACATCCGCGGCAAGTCCTTGATCTGGGAAGGGACTAGATGAACGACTATCGCTCATCTCTGATTCCATTTTTTCTGGATCGTGTACAACAGGCACAGGCACTGGATGTGGAGTGGGTGGGAGGCCTTTTCGCTGAATAGATTTAACCTCTGGAATATGTGCTTCAGGTGGCTCAACAGGATATGGGGGGGCTGGATAGGCTGGAACAGGATCGATAGGGCTCAAGGAAGAATTGCTCTGTGGGATGGATTGCTTGCGTGGAGGAAGAGGAGCATGTTCCTTGACCGGGGTATGTGCAATATTTGAGGCATTCGAGAGGAGGTCTGCTTTGTCGTTCATCCGTGATGGTGCTGTGCTGGATCCCGTATAGATGGAAGAGCCCTGTTTCGACCTGGGTCGAGCGAGATCGCCATCTCCTGGGAAATACTGAGTAACTGGTCGGTAGGGATCTTCTTTTTGGACGGTCCTCGAGAGAGAATGGATTGACTCCCGCGAGTCCTGTAGCTCCGGCGGCAACAGATATGGATTTGCCATTCTCATGTCTGCCATATCCATTGAGACTTGTCGGGTGCTCATACCAGCCCGCGTGCCGCGTTTCTCTGTCATGCTCATCTCCGTACCCATCTGCTGAAACCGCTTTGATTTTCTATTTTGAGGCACGTCTCCCAAACCAAAGTCCATTGATGCATGTCGGTCGTCAGCATCCTCTTCCCTCTGCTTTCGTACATGTCTGCGTTGAAGAATGATGAATAATATTGCGGCACCAATAACGGGAATACTATGTGCTATCAGCAAGTGAAATTTTGGGTGTTCGAAGCAACTCACGCGACACCAAGGATGATGGGCATAGTAAAACTCGAGGAGCTGGTTGGCTTTTCACAGGCATTCGGGCCACAGCTGCTCGTGGCAGTCTCTGACGACGATGTTGATGTGTCCGTCTGGCGTGCGGCCAAGACGCGGTCTGGAACAGCGAGGTTCATGATCGAGTCCATTCTTCCTACGACCTGCGGCTCCTCGACCTGGGCTGGAATGCGGGGACCCAGCCTAACGATATCTGCCATCTGTCGGTTCTCCATGACGGCGGAAGGGCCTGATAGGGAGATGGTTCTGGGCGAAGACGAAGTCCCTCAAGATTGCAGTCGGCGTTGGGTCTTGTTCACGACGGATGTAATGGGTGTCAGATTGATGTCGTAGATTAAAAACAAAGGGATTCGTGGAGCGGATTGATGACAGACGGGTTTCGAGATGTTCCTCTCCGCAATACTGGCATGCAATTATTGAAACGACTCAAACGACAGATTCACCACCAGGAAGCGACGAGGCGTCACGGGCAACGTTCAAGAGAGCGACGAGAGTTGGACTTGGTACGGGTCATGAGTAAAGAGCGTCAGAGAGAAGATTAAAAGAATGACTGGCCCGACTGGCAGGCAGATGGATGAGGAGGTGGTGGTGGTGGTGGTGGTGGTGGTGGTGGTGGTGGGAATGTCGTTGATCGATAATGGAAAAGAATGAATGATGGTGATAGTAGTCGTGGTGCTGCTGAAGGAGAGAAGACCAGCAGTGGAAGGGGACGGGCAGATTGGGATTGGCTGCGGTTTGGATGGGGCGGGACGAGGGCTAATTTCCTGCAGGTCCACCAAGTCAGGGGACGCCTGTGGGGAAAACAAGCCAGCAAGCATCAGGAACAAGAAAAGAAGACGGGTCAGAATGATTCTTCGTGGCCAGGAGAAAAAGTTGGAAACGTTGACATCTGCAGCGCCGTTGAAGCCATTCATGGCGTGTGCCGACGAGAGCGAACATCTTCTAGCATGATAGTATCGTGCCCATTTCCTTCTGTTCTTTTCCCTTTTCTTTTCCCTCTTTCCCTTCCCTTTTCTGACCTGCCAGACGGGGATTGGCAGCGGCTCAAAAAGGGACTTTTGCGTCCCATTTGCGGAACTGACCCATCTGCATCGGGCTACTCAGGCACACGCCAGCGTCTGTTCGTCAGGGGGGTTTAGTGTCCCCCTCTCCACTGTTTCCTCCCCCAAACGATGATTGGAAACAGCCTACAGTACTGCCTCGTGCCTGTCCGTACCAACAATAACGTACATCCGCAGCAGAACTTGGTCTCCCTGCCTGCGCCCTAGACGACCTGATTTCGCTTCACAGGCTGCGCGAGTTCCTTACGAGCACCATCATCACCGTCCATCTCGCCCTTCTGCCTATCCATCACCTACCTTCCCTCATCCTATATATTACACCTGCTCTCCTTACTTTCTATCGAAAACCCGCAAAGACCATCTAATCTCCAAACGACGACGCTCTGTCAGTGATTCGCCCGCCTGCCCCCCGGGATGAGGGAGATTGAGATGAGCACGCCGCCATAATTATCTCCAGCCTAGCCAGCATCAGCGCTCAGATCCGCTGCAGCTTACCGCACGCCCCGTAGGAAGACGACTGTACTGTACTGTACTGTACAATCCAGATCCTGATGTTGCGAGCAGGCACTTGCAACCTCTTTTTATCCAAGATGTCTTGTCCCCAGCGCATACTGTTATGTATTGGAATTTCATCTGTAAATAACGCCGGCTGTGGCTAAAAGGGTCAGCAATTGTTGATCGATTGGCCGCTGTGCTCATTCGCTTAGCGCGAGGAAATTTGACGCTGCTGCAGCGAACACCCTAATCCATCCATCCCCATCCCCATCCCCATCCCCATCCACCTCCAAGGCTCTCCCACCAAACCCCGTGCTATCGAGTCTAGCGACCAACAGGGGTTCATTGCTTCTAGAATCAGAGCTGTTGCACATAGCGATGTGATATCATACCTAATATGTCAGAATTCGATCTTGCTGCCACCTTCATCCCGTCCCTCCACAAGCCATCCTCTTTGCTCCCTATTGCCCGCCATCGGCAGCATCTCCTCTACCTGATTGAGACATACCCAGTGACCATTGTTGTGGGCCAGACTGGATCGGGAAAGACAACCCAACTGCCCCAGTATCTTGAGCAAGCAGGATGGTGTTCCGACGGCAAGGTCATTGCCGTGACACAGGTAACTCCTCCTCTCACTTCCTCCCAGCGGACGTGCTAACAGAATCACAGCCTCGCAGAGTTGCAGCTACAACCGTTGCCATCAGAGTTGCCGAGGAGGTAGGATGTGAGGTAGGCAAGGAGGTGGGATACTCGATCCGCTTCGAAGATGTCACCTCCGCCGCTACGCGCATTAAGTTTCTCACCGATGGCTTGCTACTGAGAGAGGCGTTAGTTGATCCGCTGCTTTCGAGATACGCTGTCATAATCGTTGATGAAGCACATGAGAGGTCTCTCAGCACGGATGTCCTCCTCGGTGTGTTAAAGAAGATCTTGAAGCGACGGCCGAATGATCTCCGAATCATTATCAGCAGTGCGACTTTGCAAGCGGAAGCCTTCCTGAAATTCTTCATGGGCGATGCAGACCCGCAGCTAAAATCGTCCGAGCAAGATCCAATGACCATAGATGAGCTGATTGCCCAAGGAAGTTCTGGAATGCAAGACCCCTCGCTTGGTGGCAGTATTGGGCGCATCATCAACCTGGAGGGCAGGATGTATCCAGTGGATATCCTCTACCTAGAGACTCCTGCTGAAGATTACGTTGAGAAGGCGGTTCAAACAGTCTTCGATATCCATACCAAAGAACCTGATGGAGATATCCTCGTCTTCCTTACAGGAAGGGAAGAGATAGATTCAGCCGTTCAAGCAATATCAGAACGAGCTACGGATCTACACCCGAGAGCTCAGTCACTGATGCCTCTTCCTCTCTACGCAGGTTTGTCAACAGAGCAACAAATGTATGTCTTTGAAGAAGCTCCAGAAAACACGAGAAAGGTAATATTCTCTACCAATATTGCAGAGGCATCTGTCACGATTGATGGAATTGTCTATGTGGTGGATACTGGCTTTGTCAAGCTTCGGGCTTACAACCCACTCAC
Organism: Arachnopeziza araneosa; assembly: GCA_003988855.1. Lineage (NCBI taxonomy): Eukaryota > Fungi > Ascomycota > Leotiomycetes > Helotiales > Arachnopezizaceae > Arachnopeziza > Arachnopeziza araneosa. The sequence goes on from QYAI01000001.1 coordinate 723,872, forward strand.
GGGCATCGAAACTTTAACCGCCACAGCCATCTCCAAGGCTTCTGCTACGCAGCGAGCTGGTCGTGCAGGTCGAACCAAACCTGGCAAGTGTTATCGACTCTTCACTGACTCCAGCTTTCAATCCCTGGATGATGCTACCGTGCCAGAAATCCAAAGGTCGAACCTGGCGCCTGTGATTCTGCAATTGAAAGCTCTTGGTATTGATAATATTGTAAGATTTGACTTTATCACTTCTCCCCCTGCAGAACTCGTGATTCGAGCTCTCGAATTGCTTTATTCCCTAGGAGCCCTGGACGATTACGCAAAATTGACGAAGCCAACCGGGATCAGAATGGCAGAATTAGCAGTAGAGCCCATGATGGCAAAAACGCTCCTCGCTGCTCCGAGCTTTGGCTGTCTTTCAGAAATCTTGACCATCGCTGCTATGACCAGTCTTGGAGGTAACATCTGGTTCCACCACGACGGCGAAAAGAAGAAGATGGAGACCGCTCGACGGAAGTTTGCCGTTGAAGAAGGGGATCATATCACTCTACTCAACGTCTACCAAGCCTTTGTAACCAAGGGCAAGAAGGAAGGGCGATTCTGCCACGATAATTATATCAACTTTAAAGCCATGACACGAGCAGTCAGTATCAGAGCTCAACTCAAGAGATATCTAGAAAGATTCGGCATGAACATTGACGAAACATTATCTTCTAATGCTAATAGGCAGCCGTTATCTGTTGGAGGCCCAGATAAAGGCGAGCAGATTCGCCGCTGTTTGACAACTGGATTCTTTGCCCATGCGGCAAAAATGCAACCAGACGGGACATTTAAGAATGTGGCCGGAGGAACGATCTTGCATGCTCACCCAAGTTCACTGATGTTCAATAGAAAGGCAGATTGGGTCATCTTCCATGAAGTGATGGAGACTGGAAATAAGACATTTATTCGGGATGTAACTAAAATCGAAAAAGGCTGGTTAACAGAATATGCTCCAGACTTTTATAAAATTCGATGAGAATAGAGCCGCTTCCAAGCTACTCCAACATACTTCATTCGCAGGACCGGGTGATTCTTGGTGTTTCGAGAACCTGTTCACACTTCCATTTTACGCATCCCTCGTCTACTCTTTTCTGTAAAGAAACTCAGCTGTAGAGTTTTCCTCGCTTTTTGAGTTCCTTCACTTTCATTCGACCAGTTGACAACGCCGTTGCACGCCAGTGGGAAGGGAAGACGGAACGACCCCTCTGACACCAGACTCCTTGTGGGTAAAGTGCTGAAGCGACAGGAGCAACGGGAGCTGTCAGGTTCTGCACGCTTCTCGTTCTTGGTCCCTGCTCACGCGGAGCGTAGGAGCTGCTAGAGAGCGAGAGAGGTCCATCGGCTATGGCCAGAGGTAGGAGGGTGCGCGCTCGCGCATCTAGACGGTCATCGCAATGGATGTTGCCTATCAGATGAATGGCCACTCTGAGAGAGCGAATCCATGTATCATTTCTGAAGCATAATCGGTTATTGGCAGAGGCGAATACCGGCGGTCGAGAGGAAAGAGTATTCATACTTAGCGTACCGTACAAGACCCATGATCGGGAAAGGCTTCTAGGAGAAATAATATATAACTGCGGTTCCAGTGATGGTCGATTTGACCTCGCCTGTTCAGAATTTCTGTCTACTTTCGAATTTTCTTGTCCGAGTGTGCAAATATATTTTATACAAATCTACACTGAACAGAATCCTCGCCTTATAAATTAAGCACACTTGACTCACTCTGACCCGTCTAAATCTCAAACAACTCCGTCCTCTCTGACCAGAATCTACACTGCTGAGCCGCAAATCCATCATCCCTAACCTGCACCACAACACCACTCTCTACCCCCCCAGCAACCTCATCATTTCCTTCCCCGAAAGCTAACAATCTTCCCTCTCTCTCGCCACCTCTAAACCGATCCCATCGAGGCCGTTCAGGCCACCGACCAGGGACCGCATTCGGATTCCCCGTCAAGATAAAACTCGTCCAATATGCATGCATCACTCCCGCAATCTCCTTCACTGTCTGCGACTTTTTCGTGACTGCGGCATCGTACATGACGAATGGGATATGCGTCCCGTGATCTGCGCCGCCTCTCACACTACTCGAGGCGGCGAAGTGGTATAGATATACGGGGGCGAAATCAGGTGCTGATTCGTTGCCTTGTGAGGCGTAGTGGGCAGTTTGGCGTACGGGGGAAATGTAAGCGAATTGGCCGTATGCGGCGGTAAGACGTGCGTATTGTCCGCCCACTCCGCTGCGGGTTTCTGTGTACGGTGAGGTGGCTTCGGTGGTTGGGTCGGGGTAGATCTCGCTGAGGAGGTCGATATCTGAGGAGGTAAGTTGCGGGAGGAGAGTCTTGAAGAAGGTAATAAAGTCGTCGTTTGTGTTTGCGTTCGAGGGGACGAACATGGCCCCTTCGTCTGTGTTGAAGCCGGTTAGGATGGGGACTTTGTGGTAGTTACCCGACTTCCAGGCGTCCTATCGGAATGAGTAAGGGCATAATCCGGAGTAGATGAGAGTAAAGATATAGGTATTGCTTACAATAGGTCGGACAGAAATCATATCACCGTCGATCACAGGTTGAAACGGCCATCTAACAGAAGGATTGTACTTCTCGAAGACTGACTCGGAAGCTTTCTTGATGTAATCAACAGATTTCTGACGCAGGTATCCCATGAGCTTATCATCAGATACCTTCGTAGCCCCAACATTGGCGACGAATTCTTGAAATTGCTTCTCATGAAGTGGGTGGCTGTATGAGTAGACCGCCCTAGCTGTTGCGGCACCAGACTCTATGATCACTCTGTGAAACAGTGGAGGTTTGTCCGTGTTCATAAATAGGTGATGGCCTATCTGGAAAGTGTAAGTAGATATCATCTCTTCTGAGGCTTCGACCTACCGAATGAGCTCCTGCACTTGCTCCCATGATGGTAATATTATGCACATCACCGCCAAACTCGGAAATGTTGTCTTGGACCCACTGCAATAACAAAGCTTGATCTTTTAGACCCATATTTAGGATCCCTTCACTTGCCGTGAGCCTTGATGGCAGGAATCCAAACGCTCCAATACGATAGTTGAAGCTTATTCCAATAAACGGTTCTGCTGACCAGGCGACCAAATTTGGGATTTGTGCTGAGCCTCCCCAGCCATAATTAAAACTTCCTCCATGAATGTAAACCAAGACTGGTATTTTTCTCTCGTGGTTCCTTTTCTTCGGCCGATAGATGTTCAAATTGAGACAATCCTCTCCCTGGGGAATAGCGTTGCGGGCCCCGGCGGGACAGCGCTCTCGATAACGGGAAGCATCGAAATCTTCACTTGATGAGCCGATAGGCACTGGTGGTCTAAAACGCCCCTCGCCAGCTGTTGATAGAGCATATGGGATGCTCAAAAACTGCTCCAGTACTTGAGGATAGCCGTCCTTTACCTCAACGCCGATGATGCGCCCTTGGCGCAATTTGACATTTGGTCGATGCTCCATTGTGTTCCACCCCAGAAAACTTCCCCCGGAAAAGTTGGAAAGCAGCACCCATAACGTTGCGAATCCAACCGCGAGAATTGTAAGGTTCCCCCTCCATTTATGGCGTCGCATCGTGTCTAGCATTGCTGGTTACGTCTCTCTGTGTCTTCAACATTCCATCGCTCTTTCGAGAGCAATCAGTGAGCAATGCCACCTCCAAACCCGTTTCCAGTCATTCCAGGGACGTGTTGATGGATGCTGTCCACGGCAGCGAGGTCGCCCCAGGTGTTGTTGATGCTGACCGGAGATGAGGACAAGCTCCAAGTCACGTGACCCACCCATCTTGACGCTCATTCGACCTCCTAGCGCCAACTTCCATCTTCAAACAGTCTCCTCTCCATGTTGGTGGATCTAAGGCTGCCAATTTCTAAATATAACAGTCTATAAATAAATGGAAGACTGCTGCCGTTTCTTGCACTAGTTGAAATCAATTGTCGTGCAGGAATGAGTACGGCTATCTTCATTCGAAAGACTATTGCAGATCTTGGGATTGATATCCCAGCTTACGAATACAAAATCAAGCCTGACACCATACGATAAACGAATGACTCCCAATACGTCTGTGAATCAAGGGGTATTGAACAGATCAGACAACTTCTAATGCAAGCAAGACATGCTCCAAGACACAATCAAGTGCTAGCAGAACCAATTCCTGTATCTGCGCCTGCCAACTTCCTTACCATTTGTTTTTCTGCCCATTCCCGACTGGCTTGTCGTCCTCTTTCTGCTGCTTCTTCCCTAGCTCGTTTTGCAGCAGTTTCTCGCACTCTCTTCTCTCGCTCAAACTCCTCGGTCATTTTGGCATCTCGGTTATAGATTTCCTTGCCACGTTGACGCTGCATATGTACCTCGCTAGCAGAGACTGTACGTTGCAAGTGCTGAAGGAAAGGGCTTGTCGCCTTGGGGGCAGCAGCAGGTATGGGCCTTCGCGAAATGGCTGGACCTGGCGCACGTGGTGCAGATGTATTGGCTGTGTTAAGTTGAATGATCGACGGACGAGGCGCTCCTAAAGTAGACCCTCTTTTTGATACCATTACGTTTCCATCCTCAACCTCTGTCCCAACCTTGCTCTGACGGGCTCTACTCGCAGCTGTCTCACGAGGAATATAATTAGATGAGACGTTAGAACGTATTGGCTTGGCTTTGAATTCTCTCCGCTTCTTTTCTTCCTCTTCTCGGGCCTTGACTCGTGCCTCGTGTTCTTCTTTCTTTTTGCGGGACAAAGCTTCACCAGGTAATTCGAATGTTGGCTTAGTTAAAGCCTTAGTTGACTTGATTTTGGCGACTGGGAGTGGTACGGCATTGGAACTGTCTTCCGAAGACTGTCGTTGAGCCATTCGCGCCTCTCGTTTTTCTTTTAATTTCCGAGCCACAGCCTCGCCAGGAAGTTCAAAGTCAGGCTTGGTAGGGGGTTTCGTTGACTTCACGGTTGGATTTGATATAATAAGACTAATAGGTCGTTTGGTCGCTGCGAGACTCCTAGGTACTTGCTGGATAATGACACTAATTGGTCTTTTCTTCGTTGCGGTAACGGTTGAGGTACCCGTCTTTGCGTTCTCTCCAGCCTTATCATTTGTTGGCTTGACGACCATTGATGCAGTTTTCTTTACGACGGTCTGTTTTGGTGCAGTTGGCTTCACTCTCATTGAGGTATGACCAGGTTTCGTTGCCATTGATGAAGATGGACGTTTGCTAATAGATTCTCCGACCATACGAGCATTGGTTTGTTGAGAGGCAAGCTTTCGCGTTTTCTCTGGAGAAACCATTCTTTCAGCTAAAGCTGCTTCATCTAAGGCTTCCAATGCCTCCTCAAGCTGATCTAAAGCCTCAACAGAATCCTCTATCCGTGATACAAGCTTTGCAGGCGAACGAGTAATAATCTCTTGAATGAATGAGTCGTCCCCTTCTTGTGCGGTAGCAATACCGGAATTTCCGCTAGATACTTCGAGGCTCTCTACCTCCTCAAGTGTCTTTACCGGTGTCTTAGTAACAGTTGGTGGGATGTTAGTGGCTTCTATATTTTCGAGCAGATCAGAAGAGTCGTCACTTCCAGCGCTTGCACTTTCCAGCGTGCTGACCTTGGACCCCAATACTGCTTCTTCCGCTAAAAATATTTGGTGATCAGCTATGAACGTTCCATTTGTGGTGGGACGAGAAGGCGCTCGAAGAGATGGACGGCCACCGAAGAGAGACATGAAACTAATATTCTTGATTTTTTGGGACATTCCCATATGAGACTCGACAAAATCCGAAGAAGTATACTGACCTGCTTGTTTACGAGTTGTTCGACCAGCTGGCTTGGGTCGAGGCTCTTCAATGGGGACAACCAAATCTTGATTAACCTCTGTTATTTCTGTTATACTTCCAGCGCCATGGATAGTGTCTGCGTCAGTAGTGTCGTCTGCATCTGCCTGTTTCCCCCTCCTTTTTCCCTTGCTCTTTTTCCCACGTTGGCCAGGACCGATTGCAGTACGGTAGGCAGATTTAAGACCCTTCAATTCTGCTACAACAGATGTTTCATCGGACATGGCAGGCATCGCGTTATTGATTTCAGCGAGAGCAAGCTGTTGGAATTGGTTGTCGATCTCTTGTGGTTGGAGAGAAAGAGCAGTATTGTCTTCCGCAATCTCGATTTTCTTCGACCGTGTCACTCGAGCCATGATCAACCTCGCCGAAATGTTGGGCAGTGGCTCTTTGTCGTGCTGCAGCAATTGTGATGCAATGTGAACCGGGAGCTTTTGATATGTTCTGCAGATTTAGTTGGCGAAGATGTGAGTCTGTAGGAATACTGTTGAAGTGGGATGGAAGGAGATTATCAGAGCTCTTATCGATTGTTATGCTTGAGGATACCCGTGCGAGAGTCGATGTAGTTCGATCTCGAGGTTTGCCAGGGAGCGTCGCCACAGCAACGTTAAACGCGAAACGCGACTGTTTCGCGTTATGAAAAGAGGGGACGAGGCTGATGATTGAAGGCGGGACAGAGATTCCTGATTTTACAGATATCAAAACTGTCTCATTGCAGACTTTACTGTCATAGTCCTAGGGTATAGAAGCACACTTTTACCAGCAAATTCCCAACCAGCGCCTTCCCAACCCTTTTTCAATGAATATTTCGTCACGTCACTATCATCACTTTCATCACTTAGATACTGATTGTGCATATATCTTAGTCCTCCTGACTCCCTGGACTTGATTGTTGGAGCATTGGCGCATGCTCTGTCGGTATTCGAACGAGGGTTTGAGGAAGGGCTAATTCTTGTTCGTTCCTGTTCAATGATTCTTCTCCTGCAGTATCTTGATTCTCCTTAGGCTTCGGGATTTTCACTACTTGTTGTCAGCAGTTTCAGAGGAAGTAATGGAGTGACTCCGTACTTGAGGCCATACTAATAGCTCTAAGAACATTGTTCCAATTTCCTAGAACGGTCGCGACAGCTAAATAGGTGTCAGCCGCGGGCGTGAATGGGGTTTTAAAGCAGCTTACCTTCTGTTCCATCCGAAAGAGTTGCCAACTTCTCTTCAAGCATCTGCATTTGCCCAGCTAATCCAGCACTAAGGTCTCTCAACTGCTTTAGATTTTCCAATTCCGCCTTCTTCTCATTGATGCGCGCAAGAAGAATTGGGGATTGACCAGTAGAAGCAGAGTTGCCTATGGTCGAGGCTTGTCGCAAATGCGATGGCAGAGGTCGACCGGAATAAGACATCGTAAGAAATCATGTATTGTCACAAGCACACGATTCGTAATTTGTCTTCGTAGAATTGTATGTAATTCGTGAAGCCACTACGGATACAGGACAGGGATCTCCGCTATAGTTCTAACGCTATACCGCTTTCAGCCGAAAAGTAAACACAGAACAACTCAGATTCCACTTTTTGGAAGATAAACCAAAACATTCTGGCTTCAATGACCACCACAAAGCTCGTTCGCTGTGAAATACCTCCCGAATTTTGGATAGGATTAAGCTTCGGTTTTACCACCTATAAGCAACTGTAACTATCTTGCCGCATGCTCAGCACACATGGCCCGCCTCAATGAACCCGTCCCATCAATAGAAAGCATAGAGTCTTGTATGTTGGAATTCCCACTTGACGATAACGCTGACATTATCCATAGTGAAGCGCAGGTTTATGCGACAGAATAGAGACATTGCTCGAGCAAATTCGACACAATCACTCCGGATACGGAATTTGGAGAACGAAACCTCAAGGCTTCTGGCAGAGAACCTTAGTCTCAGAGAGCAAATACTACGGCTACAGAATGAGTTAGAGAACGGAAACGCTCAAAGAGCCTCGGAGCATAATCATGTTCTAAAAGCACAGCTAGAGACAAAATTGTTGGAAATTGGGGCTTTGATTAATGGACTTGGAGATGCGCCAGCGGAAAGGAAGAAGTCTCCAAAGAGAGGAAAGGTTATTCGGACCAGCCCCACCGCCAGCCCCGAACAAAAGAACTGGAAGAACATATACACCTTGAGCGAGGCTGTCGGAGTCCAAGAAGGACGATTGCCCCCAATTCTAGAGAATAAGAGCTACCCTAGACGAACTCTCGAGTAAGTTAAGTTCTACGATCTATGTAAGAATATTACTAACAGGTCATAGACGCGAAGATGTTGCCCGAATCGTATTAGAGGCTAAAATTGATACTTCTGATTCACCCGAAATTGGCCCTCCGCCAGTCTCGCAATTTGTTAATGAAGATCCTCTTAAAATTAATCTTCCAAGTACAAAGAATGTCGGAGAAGGGGAAGAAATATCTAGCATCAACCCAGCCTTATCAGCTAATTTGGAACATCGAAGAAGGCGAAAGGACAGTTCTGGACTTGGAGACTCAAGGAAGTTAGACGAGGTAAAGCCATTGAATGGGATTCAAGAAGCCACAGTTCCGCTTAAGACAGGTGCGAAAAGGAAGTTGAGTGTTCGTGAGGATGAAGAGAATGAGTCAACCACAAAGCCGCGGGCGAATTCTCCCGACGACTTCAAGTTTACTAGAGTAATAAGTGATGACAGGGCCAAGACCAAGCAACCAGCGCCGGGAGAGAAACTAGGAAACAGGGCGACAAGAGACCTTGCTGTTGCCAGAGGCAGCACATTACGAGGCAAACAGGCTTCCACAGGAGCGATATCTAGTAGGAAAGTTCTGGCACCAAAAAGCGTCAACAACTCACCCAAAAAACCATCCAAGGTCTTGGTGTCAGATGAGGAGAAATTGGGAAAACCTGATATCAAACCAAGTATGAGCAAAGAAACGGAGAAAGACAAGATTCATGAAATTGCTCAGGCACCATTTACCACTAAATCTGACATCGGCACCATAGAAGTACAGTCTCATCCAGAGCCCGAAACGCCTGCAGGTCTTGATCTATTCTCGCCCTCATCCTCTCAGCCATCAACGGCCCGTGAGTCCTCCCAAGATACTCCACCTCCACCAGATCTCGGACCTGGGGCTGAAGCACACCGTCCAAGTCGTAGGGCGCGCGGGAGCGTCAGTTATGCCGAGCCAAATCTTCGAGACAAGATGCGACGACCGACGAAAGAATTGATTGATGCAGTCATCAAAGATGACAAGCTTCAACGAACGAGTATCGTCAAACTTGAAGAGAACACAGGTCTAGACACTATGATCAAGACAGAACCCGAAACAGAGGATTCATGGAAACACATGGCAGTTGCTTCTTCGGCTACTATTGAAAACAGTCCCCTACGTAGCAAGGCACCAGCCGTTGACACTCTGCCAGAAAGTATCACAAGCCACAGGAAGAGGCGAGAATCGATTTTAAGTCACGCTGAAACGGAGCCACTGCGAACCAACTCTAATAGTGCAATTGCAACATTACTAGCAGAAAACAGGAGAGCTAAGGCTGCTGCTAAGATGAACGCATTGGAAACCGAAGCCATGACTATTACAGCAATGGAAAATCTTGACATCTATGAGTGTCGTGGTTCGTCGCCAATCCCAGAAGATAATCCGGTCATGAGCGAGAAAGAAGACAAAGTTGTAGCAAGACTTTCAAGGAGGCATTCTATTATATCTCAGAATATCGGATTAGATAGGGAGGTTGAGGTTTTGAACAAGTTGGATAGACAACGCCAATCAGCCAACGGGTCCCGAAACTCGTCAGTTAATCATCTGGATCCGAGAAGAGTAGATGAGCCGGACAAGCAGTTGAAGCGAGCTGCCAGTATAACCGGCTTGACAGAACCAGCAAGCTCCGGGACTCGGAGTGATAGAATCTCTGCACGGAGGAGGAGTATGATGTTATGATTGATGATACTGCGATTGTCTTGTGCAGTTTGGATGAGCGATTCTTGTATAGCTTGGCGCGAGGAGTGGTTCTAGTTCACCCTTTGGATTACAAGGATGATATGATACCAATAGAATCTTCTAATCATTACTTTCAAGAGCCTCTCAAACGCCTTTTTGAATGCAACTCTGAAGCAGGAGAGCCCAGTCCCCGCAACATCACTTTGATCTTCCGAGGGAGACTGATATGATATCAAGTCATCCATCCTTCTTGAGATGCTATTCACTCTTCCTAGATAAATCACGATGAGAATATCATGATCCCCCCATGACTTTTGTATAGGTGATCTTCTCCACGTTCACGCTCTCGACCCCATTCGCATCCTTCCGCAGCTGATAGACGTAAAGAGTCAAGCCAATCCCCTGGACCTAAGTTTTTCATCAGTTCCATCCCTACACTCTCAAATATATCACCAGCAAGACTCACATCCATCAAGCAAAAACTCGGCACCATCTCCTCCCCCTCCCCCACCCACCCCGTCGTGAACGCGCCCGTCGCACTCCCCGGGTTGATGAAGAACTTGTTCTCATACTCGTAGGCATCGAACCTATGCGTGCCGCCCCAGCACAGCACATCCACATCCAGCTTGTTCGCCTCGGCGAGCATCAGGTCCGTCTCCATGGGCGCGACCATGGTGAAGCCTTCCAGGAAGCCAATCCGGAGCGAGCCGTGCGTCACCACCTGCGAGAGAGGGAGAGAGGTGGCCTCGGCATCGAAGCGGCCCTTGACGATCTTCAGATCCGGTGCGATGGACCGCAGGTAGTCGTACGTGGGCTTGTCTGTGAGGTTGCCGAGACAGAGCGTCTGCCCGATCTTGCCGGGGGTGAGGAGTTTCTTGAACTGGGGAATGGTTAGGAGTTGATGCACTGGTAAGAGGGAGAGACATGCCTTTGCGGGGATGTCGAGAGCTCGGTCTGGGATGTGTAGGTCTCCAATTACGAGGACGAGGCGGGAGGTCATGGTGTTAGCTATGGAGAGAGCCGGAATTCGGGATTCACAATAAAAGCATGGGTGGAAAGAGCGTGAGTGAAGCTAAGATCGCGATCGGCAGCTACTTGATCTGGGATGTTTGCGTGGATAGTTGACGCAAAAGTTATCGATATCGAAGTTCAAGCATGCGTCTGGTTATGGTTTGCCATGTTTGCTCTATATCACATGACCAGCTCACCAACGTAGTGGATTTTGTCATCATCCATGTGTACTTGTCTTGACAAAATGATATCATCATTGAAATAGGTGAAAAACTCAAGTGGAATACTATCTATCTTGGATACAACCAATCAATCAACTTACCTCAAAGTGCCGCATTTCAAAAATTCTCTTCCCCCATTCTAAAAGTCCTGCATATCCGAATTGTTTACCAAGCTCCGTGAGACTCTTCACAGATCTACATCGATCAATTGTTGGAATTTAGCTGATCTACAGTTACAGGGTGAGATCGTGTCAAGTGATGGAGTTGTTTTTGACACGAATAGTGTTCTAGATGTATGAAATACAACAAGAAGAGCACACAACAGCATGCATAGTCAGTTTCTTGACTTGATACTTTACATCCAAGCGACACTATCCATTTGCTACTAAAAAGCTTTACTGTCACAATACAAGGCCTGCTCTCAAGAATATTTTCCCGGTAAGAAGATCGTGAAAGACAATAGCAGGTGTCCCAGTCTCGCAAATACGGCAACGCGCATGAAGGACAACAATTGATGACGACAACGATCCTTAGTTCGGGATGAGAACTTTCCAACGCAATGGTAATTGCAGCCACTAAGTACCATTTGGGTATTTTGGATGCAGGTTCCCGTTTTCCAAAGTCGGCCTTGCAAATTTCCCACATGTAAAGGCAGTATACAAGGTACTATTTCTCAAGTCGGGTTTTGAAGGCAAGAAAAGATAACCGCAACGTATGCAGCCAGCCAGCTCACATTTCATGCTGTCCCACGTCCAGATCTCACTTCTTGCATACGAGTTGACTTGGTTTGCATGATAATTTACACGTGATGCCAGCGCCCTTCACGCATCTCTGAACGCTTGCATAAGCCAAATATGTAAGAGGCCGAGACAACTTCACGTGAGCAAGATGCCTTCCTGTTTGGGAGCTCCCTTGCCTTGATGCGATGCAGGATGGAAGAATGAGCAAGAAGCAAAGAAGATAGTATTTTGGCATCGGGATGTTACGGAGACGCTAACAGTTGAAATGTCTAAGAAGAAAAAAGAGGAGGAGTTCATGCACCACTTGGATCATGCAAGACACTTCTGCCACGAAATTGGCTCTGGAGATTCTTGCTAAGAAAGCGTGAAAAGTTCAGGTGAGACAACGCCGCTCTTGCAAGCAGCAAGCAGCAAGCAGCAAGATCACGGACGACAGACTAAAAAGCAAAAAAGCCTCTCCCTCAATCACAAAAGCATGGGCCAGCTTCGGTAGCTCCACGCCAGACACGCCATTATCGTCAAAGGCTGCGATTTTGCCGCTGTCTCAGAATCACACTTTTGAATGAGACAGCTGCCGGAGCAAAAAACCCGATTTTTGCTTGAGAGATTCGGCCTGACCCGATCAGAGAACTGCTTTGGCCGTTCCTGAACCCGTGACCCGAACCGACAACACCATCAACCTGGGGATATTTCCCGCGATGTTTTCTTAACTTCTCACTGCATGGTGGTACAAAACATCCAAAGATAGTAGGTAGTACCTGAAGATCATATCTCAAAAGGGTGATATGGGGAGTTTTCCAGCTATCTGTGTCTTAGATCCTTTCGATCTGAGGAGCACTATTGTCGACGCCACTGGGTCTGAGCGGTAGAGAAGATTGTAGCGCCAACCGCCTAGTCTAGACCTTCTTGTGCACATTTTTGCAACCTCAACAACCTTTTTCGGAGCAAAAAAACAGAAGGCAGCTGACCGTTCGCTCGCTAGATCTGATGGCAGATCATATCGGGGGGAAAAAAAAACTTCCTCGGGGGCGGGTTGAGCTGTTCCTTGTGTGTATCTATCGACATTGAAGCGATGGATTAGGCGCTGGTCGCCCTCGGTGAGATATCTGGGAATAATTAAAATGGGGAATCAACGAGCATAGTCATCCCGCGTAAGAGGTTGAACAAATGAGAAAATTTTCAGAGCCCTTCAGCCCTGACTGTACTCTCGCTTCAGAGCTGAGGAGGATGGTCTTCAGGATCCGAGAGGCTCTGGATTCTGGCTATCAGTCATACATTCAAACCCCCCAAGTACGTGTGACGGTCAGAACCAATGCTTCGTCTTTCCCGGGGGGGTAGGGACCCTCTTCAGGCTCCCTCCGCAGCTCTACGGACCGCAGCCTTAACCGCTGCGAGGCGAAACTCCAGGTCCATATTTCAGCGAAGAATCCTGAGCGTCGTGCCAACCAGAACTTGGGATCCGTGAACGTCCAGGAATTAAATTTCTTCTCGATGGCGAGGGCTTTCCGTGCCTCATCCAGCAGTATTTTCCGTTGGTTGGTTGACTGGATGCCATGACAGGACCCCCCAGGTGCGGGACGGCATTGACGCATAAACGCTGAGGATTTGCAGCCAACTAGAGAGCGTTGTCTGGGAACATGAAACGATTTGCTGTTATCCTTCTGTGCCTCGCTGAGATGGCAACTTCCGCGGTTCATGAGATTGGAACGGAGGTATTCAAGATGTTGTTCGAGGCTCATAGGTTGGCAAAAAGTCGCCTCATCATTAAATGCTGCAGCTGTTCACGTGCAGGTGATTGGCTGTCCTGCGGCCGAGGAATTTGAGCAACTTCACAACGGCACTCCCGCGTCGATCTCGGCTTGGCTGTTTGAATTACAGGTTGTTGCTTGTTTCGAGTATGCCGCATTCTTCTCCCTGGCCTCATCATGTTGTCTCGGTCAGAAGCGTCGCGGTCTGCCTCAGGCGCCGACGACTGGGACAATGCCATTCGCATTGTTGCTGACGGTGGGGTCGGTTTCGCATAGACTTGAGAGGAGAGAAGAGAAGAGAAGAGAAGAGGGGCCGTCCCTGTTGACATTTGTCACCAGAAATACTTCACGTGTTAAGGCGCGGAGGCGGTGACCTGCGCGATGATGGCATCGTGAGCGAAGAGACTCTGGTGGTGTGTTCCAGGCTGGGGGAAGAGGTGATCGAAAACCACGCACGCACACACGCACGCACGCACGCACGCACGATGAGATCGACGCTCCCTCCTCCTCCTCCTCCTCCTCCTCCTCCTGCCATCCATTTCCCCTCGCCCGGATCATCGGAATGTAATGGGTTAGCATGAACTTTATTCTCGAGGTTTCCATGTCGGTTCTTTTGGCGCCAGAGGGAGTGATTGTAGAAGCCCCGAATCGTGAAAGGATGCAGATATATTACTGCCCAGCTTGATTCATGCGGTGAAGGGGCCCAGAGAGGCTGAGATGGCCATGTTCTCTCCATTTCTAGCTCTCGCCGTACTCAGGCGTCCAAGTCAAACTCGTTGCTTTGAGATAGGCCCTAAAATCAAGATCCCGTTACCGAAACAGGCTGATCCACCTTTTCTGGAAGACTGTAGAGCATGCACATCCACTAGAGTGATACGTAGGCGCAAATACTCGGTAGAGTCCATGTCCCACTGACCATGCCTCGTGATTATATGGCATGTATGAGAGAATATGAGGACATTTAAATCACATGTACGTATGAGGGAATGATTAACTGGAGGTGAAACTCACAGTCTGTCGTTGCTGACGAGACCGCTTTGATGTTTCATTGCTATACTACGCCGCCTGCCGAGCACTCCGATGAAGACTCTAGGCTAGGCTCATCATGGGATGAGAGAAATGACAACAGTCCATCCACACTGAACGTGCGGTCTCAAACATCAAACCCAGTATCGCTGACAACGCTGAAGCTTCGTCGGGCCAAAACACCAAAAGACGTGTCGGCCAAGCGCCAACATCCTCCAAATTGCACCCCCAGCTCCTTGCTTGTATCCAATCCATGCGCAACATATGCCCGATACATAGCCCAAGTACCGCCCACAATTGCTCCAAGCAACATAGTTTGCTCCTTCGCCAATGCTCCATGCTGGAAATAAAAGAAATTTTTGGTGACAAAACGAGATGAGATGTATGCTCCGTAGAATGCTTTTTTGGTACACAGCCCTGATGATGGAATAATGTGTGATAGAACGCCGATCCTTCCATAGACTATGAGGGGAGGTATGGGTATTGTATCATGAGAAAAGTCGGAATGAACGCCGTGTTATGCAAATTGATTAGGAAATGATATGGGTGTCTTAATGTGTCGATTGTCGCCGGGTGTATCGAGACTGATCAAAGGACGAGGCATATGCCCTTAACGCCCTTCTTGACTCGTCTGATAACTGAATTGGTTCAGATGTTGTGGATGAGTGAGAGCTCTGCATAGAGAACAAGCTCGATTGTGAACTCGAAGGTGTCAAGGCAGCCTTGGAGGTGTAGGTTGCGGCAGAGGTTTGTGGTCTTGCCGAATGTTCGAAATGGGCAGCACGCGGTGAGGGAGTTGAGCCGTACGGCTGGGCATTGTTGAAATTGTAAGCGGGCTCCATGTAGAAACCGCTCGACGTTTGTCTGCTGGCCCATGAAGCTAGCCCACGAGCAGAGGTTGGAGACGAGGCTGTCGAGCTGGTATTCGAGGCCACTTCAAACTCTGCGAGGCGGCACGCTTCTGAGCAGTAGACATTGCCCTCGGTCTGCCTGTCACAGGCCAGGCAGAAAGAGTGTGACCAGTCCATCTCGAAAGCCATTGTGAGGTGGTGGGTATAGTTGGGGTACTTGGTTGAGAGAAAGATGGAAGAGCAACTGGAGGTCAAACCCGTTGTTCTTAAGGAAAGACGGAACAAAGAATGTAACGTGGTCGTACGATGTCGAGCTCGGTGAAGGAGAGGATGGTGTGACTGGCAGTGTGGAGCCTGGTGAAGGGAGAGAAACAAATCAATCAGTGTTTGTGCGAGGTGCGAGGTGGTTATGGCGAGGCCGACGAGGATGATGGTGGAAGCAGGAACTAGACCCACTGTTCAGATGTGTGATGGTGTTGGCAACAAGAGTGCGAGAATGGCGTCAATGCAGAGAGAGTCGTCGAAGGCTGGAGGTCAAGATGAGATGATGGTACAGGTGGTAGTGGTGGTGAAATGTGAGAGGGAGGAGGTTGACCATATATCAAAATACGATCCAAATAGGGACGGGAAGCAGTTGGGGGGTTGCCTGCCTGTCCTTGTCTTGTCCTGCAGGACAGGGTGCAGCGAGAGATGGCGCTTTTTTTTCCCTCTGCGGAGCCAGCCTTTTCTCGCTAACCTGCTTCGACTAGAGGCAGCATGAGCAATGTCTGGGGGTGAAGGCATCGACCCACCTGGGATCGCAGCCAGTGTCAGGACTCAGGCCAAGTCGCAGGGGCCGATCGCTCGCCCAGCGTGCGTCCATTCTTCTCGACCAGGACGGGAGACCAGAAGTCGTTCAGCATGGGTGGTGGGGAGGGAGCAGGCTCAGCAGAGAGGGGGRGGGGGGGGTGTGGCCTCATCAGCAGCAGCAGATTTCCTGGCTGGCTGCTTGGCTGCTGGCTGCTGGCTGCTGGCTGCTGGCTGTTGCTGGCTGGCTGGCTGGCTGGCTGGCTGGCTGGCTGGCTGGCTGGCTGCCAAGTTGGTGTTGCGTGGTGTATGATGTGTGGTGTGGTGTGGTGCAGCCCACAAAGAAGGACATTTCGGCGAGAGGCCCGAAGAAGAGAAGATTTTTCCTGAGAGCAAGCAGCAAGCAGCATCCAGCACAGCACCGCACAGCACCGCACAGCACCGTACAGCACCGTACAGCACAGCACCATCTGCAAGTCCCACGCGCGTGGTGCAATGTGAGCAGTTCACTCCCCCCATTCTCCAAAACGGCTGGCTGAAGGAAGTGCTTCACCTCACGGCAGATATCCTCCCTTCACTGGGCATCACACAGAGTACTGCGCTGTACGCAATTGTACTCTCCAACGACAGCAGCAGCAGCATTGCTGTGCCTTCTCATCCTCCTGCGCGGGTGCAGCGGCTGCCACACTCTCACAACTCCAGTCCGCCGGCTGCCCTCTTCCTCTGATTACGAGGCAAATCGTCGTGGATCCCAGCTTGCCCCTCACCAGTTCTTTGCCCATCAGTGCTCTGCTGCTCATCTCTGCGGCGTGCCTCTCGCAAAGCCTGCCTGCTGATTGCTTTCTTACGGCGGCGACGTGGGATATGTTTTAGAGCTGGACAGGATCAGTTAGGATGAGGACAAGCCTGCATTGCGTCCCTGCACCTGACAGACAAGGCTCTGCAGCTCGCAGGCAAATTTACAGCCGCTCACTGGCGAACCTCAAGGAAATCGGCTCTGCTCACCTCGAAAAGCTCGAGGCGCCGAGGAATGTGGGAGTGGGGAAGGGAAGGCGTTTTCTCATGTCGCACTCTGCCACCCGTCGTAGATTCGCCCACTGAGCAGCAAAGTGCAGACACCCTGCCTCGAGGGCGGAGACGGCGATGGCTATCAATGATGAGCATCACTATTGTTCTCGTCATCAGCCAAGGTTCTCGTACAAATTCCATCATGCTGGTTCACGGCAAAAGTCACAGAATACAACCCTTACTACGATCAATATCATTCAAACAAGGTCCACGCTTTCCCATACCACCTACTCTCAACCCAAATTTGCCCTCATGCTGCAAACTACATCATCGCATACGAGACCAAGTGTGATTCTAGCAGCAAATTCTTCAGACCCTCATCGGGCACGGCACACCTAAAGGCGGCCAGGAAAGCCACAATCATCTGAGCAGGGCATTGATTTGCGACGTATGCATGGAAATAGATTTCTGTCCTCTCCTGCGTGGCCTTGGCACTGCTCTGCCGTCCTGAGACCTGGTAAGCTTTTTTTGCTGAGACGCTGAGATTACAGAACAAGTCTCACCTGTCTGCTAAAAGTGGCAAAAAAGGTGGAAACTTGTTTCCCAGTCCCAACCTGTAAGAGCGGGTTGGTGTCTCTGATCTGACTGGTCAGTGGTCACGAGAAACTGCCTAACGCGATTGTCTTGAGTCGGCATTGACGAGAAGGCTGAATTTATTGGCTCGGCCGACTACTACCTTCTTCTGCCCACTATCCTCATTCTGGATACGCCTGCATATGAGAACACATCGACTTCCCCTCACTCCAATTCATTGCGCCAAAGAGGAAGAAGAGACGGCCCACAGCCCACGTCGGGAGCGACCGCAGCGGAGATGTTGCCGGCTTCTCTTGCTCCTCGAGCCCTTGATTGGCCTGTTGGCATGAAGCTGTTACCCAGAGCCGTTCTCAGGACCATGAACGGCACCGTCTCCTTTCGTCAAGAACCTTCTGCAGAGGAACGGGTATGCAGCCACCAGCAGCAGAAAAGGGTTCTCTGGCCGTCCCTGTTCCTCAATGTCAAATCCTTCCTCAAAGCCTCGCCACCTCCAGTGTTGCGAGACATTGACACGTCCAGAGCGTATTCGTTTCCAGCCAATTTACCGAGATGGTCGCATTTGACGCGCGCGTTTCCTGAAAGTGTTTTGTGCCCTTACCTAACCCAGCAAGATGCGTCAAGCCATCTCCAAAATGTCAAGACCCCCCTCTGAGACATGCTAGGCCCTTGGCAATCCAAACTATTCGCTGTCAAAACACGATAGCCGCCAGCTCCCCTGAGATTGGTCTGAAACTGCGCGTCTAGAAGCGATCAGACCCATCAAGTTTCTCCTGCTCACATTTCACTTCTTACCCTGTCCGTCTGCACGGGTCCTTCAAATATCTAATCTCCATTGCATTTCTGCAAAACAACAACCAGTCGTTGTGAACCTTTTCGGCCCATGCTGATTCTAAAGATAACGTTCTACAGCCGCGTCAAATACAGCATTTTGACGGAGATTATTGCGTTGCTTATGATTTGCTTCATCCCTGATCATCTTCCCGTCTTTGGGTCCAATGAGTATACGGAAAGACATTCAAAACAGCATGGGAGCTTCGAAACTTGGATTGCCTGATCCAGACCTCAGCTTGCCGTCTTTTAAAAAGGCTTGATGACAGGCTACTTTGGGTGTGTGGGATTGTGCAACCGGATTGGTTGCATTCATTGAACGCTTTTGTCGATGATATTTACGGAGCCGAGACGCATTCAACCACTCTTTTCTGATGCGGGAGACAACGAGATGGGGAGAGTCCACTACTTGTTTCTGAGAATATTCTCGCAGAGATGCATCGGAGTCGTATTGCGGCCCCCACAATTTGACATTGTGAACCTCCTTTTCACATTGTAACGTTTATACAATGAACCATTCTTTACCAGTCACGTTTTTTTGATGCCGGCCAGTTCCGACTTTGCTGAGGCTAAATTATCCCTGTCAGGATCTGGTTCAACCATGTTAAAAGGGTTGCATCATGGCTTTTATTTCAAGCGGCTATTTTCCAGAGATGCTTTGCCAGAATCCTGAGCATGGTGTTTTGGACCTGGTGCTGCGTGGGGGGGTTCTTTCGAGATGTACGTCTGGTCCAGGTGCTTTGCGTGAAGCTAGACCGGCCCTCGACGCCAGCCCTGGGACTTGCA
The DNA here is from genome assembly GCA_003988855.1 of Arachnopeziza araneosa. Lineage (NCBI taxonomy): Eukaryota > Fungi > Ascomycota > Leotiomycetes > Helotiales > Arachnopezizaceae > Arachnopeziza > Arachnopeziza araneosa. Next base: position 743,263 of record QYAI01000001.1, read on the forward strand.
TGTCCAAATTAATCAAGGGTCTCTATGGTTACATCTATTGAATTCATTTCGAGTACGGACGTAAGGTTGACAGTCCGAGAGATGATGATCTGAAGTAGTATCATCGAGTTCTCGGGTCGATCTCAGCCTGCTTGGTCACCGGCTGACATCTGGAAGAAAAGTGACGTTTCAGCTGGAGTGAGGGTTTCCATTCAGCGCGCCAGAGTGGTAGATTGGATGATCCGAGGAGAGGAAGACAGGAAGATTATCAGCCACCACGTAAACTCTTACTGTACCCTCAAAGAAAACTTCTCAGGATCGGTATCATGCTCATGATCCACCTCACTGCTGACTCGGCGTGACTTGTATGTTTAACCACAGGCCGGACGAGCGTCGTTAGAACTGAAGGCGGCTGGGCCAACGGCCGAAAGATGACGCCGCGGGAGGAGATGGCCCTATCTATACGCGCTAGAGTAGCTCAGGAGAGAACAAGAAGAAGAGGAGGACGAAGAAGAGGAGGACGAAGAAGAGGAGGACGAAGAAGAGGAGGACGATGAAGAGGAGGACGATGAAGAGGAGGACGATGAAGAGGAGGACGATGAAGAGGAGGACGAAGAAGAGGAATCCGTCCTCGCTGGTTATCTAGATCGGTCTCGATGCCGCAGCAAGGAGCTCGGTCGTGAAAATCAAGATTGTGGGTTTCTCAAGGACGGGCCGCATCGTTAGACTCAAACTTTAAAAGGAGTTGAAACTCGCCCAACCGTTGTCCGTCAAGAAGGTCTCCCCAAGGATCCCAGAGTTCCTTGCCAGCTGATTCCCACCGCGAGAGGTGGTCATGGTCGCGGAAGAGTCAGCACCTGATCCGAGTCTTTGCGTGTTGAGCGCCTCAGATCTCGGCCTGCCGAGGGAGAGAAGAGAAGACCGAGATCCGGGTACGAAGGAGAGTCGCGCTTCCAGGTCTCCCTGGGCAGAGGAGCCCAAGCCCAAGGATGGCCCTCTAGCTGTCGACACTTGCTTCTTTTCTCCGCACCCGATCATTCGACCATTTGGAAGGAGCAACAGCTGAACCAGGCTGGGGGGAGCGCCCTAATGCACCCGCTTTGACCTCCAAATGACGAACATGCCGTCGCGAATCTGATGGGCCGAGGAGGGATCGGTGATTGGATACCACTGGCCGTCATCCCCTACAGGCTCCGCTGCAGACGCCGACATGGGCCAGGACCAGGGCCATGGCCAGGGCCAGGGCCACGACCGTCCGACGCTCCCCCACGCTTTGGAGGAAAGGGCAGTCACTCACTCAGGGTGTTGTTTCTCGGCTTGCTCAATTCGGCTATCTCCTTCCTCATTCCCTGCCAGATACACCCTCGAGTGGCGCCATCGCTCGTGACAGCACCATCCCATTTCATCGTCCAGGAACAGGACGACGACGACGACGACGACGACGACGATGACCACTCGTATTGTCTACTATCTACATACATTCCTCCCCGACATCTCCTTTTCCTTCTCTCGACACGCACTCCCCACCCGCTCTCTCATTGGCAATCGACGACATCAGCTGCGCTATGGACCTGATCGACTGTGCAGTTGCTGACTGTGTCAAGACTCTCCATCCAGGGCTATTCGGAGATTTGAAGTCTACACCCTTTTATACTTCGGTCCCTCCCCCACGTGTAAACCCTGCTGATTACTGTTCTCCCTCTCGAACCGACCACGGCAACAGGATTCTTCGCAAAGGCATCACTGGGGAGAGTGCCTTGGGTATTGATTGTGATCTGACAGGTCCAGCTTTCCGATATAAGCGCCAAAATATGCGCATGCACAACGTCTCGCTACGTGCGGCGAGGGCCGGTGAACCCTTCGAAAGATGGACCGGCGGAGGGCCGAAGGCCATGAACTCGAGTTTGCGTCTGGCGGTCGAACAACCAGCAACGCTCTCTTCAACTCCTACCCTCTGCACAACACCCTCTGCACAACGCCCTCTGCACAACACCCTCTGCACAACACCCTCCGAGATACTTGGCCGTGTCTACGATTCAGGAGCAAGACCCTGGGAATTTGTATCACCAACGCCCCAAAGCCCGGGACTCCCAGCTGTTCAACTGGTCCGTTTCCCCGCACTGCACCGCCATCGCCCAGTCACGACTCGTCTACTTGGCCGAGAACGTTCGTCCTTTTGCGCTGAAGTCAGTCCAACCGTTCGCTTCTTGCCCGTTCTATGACACCTTCCCGAATCGGGAAAGTTCTGTGCAAGAGGATGCACAATTCTAGCTCCCATTCACGCAGTCACTTGATGCTGCTTCCCAGGAAGCATGGTCTTCAGCTTAGCAGGCTAGGCATGGTCATTCGTGTGGTTCTGGAAGCCCAGTCCGAAGAACATCATTCTCCAAAAACCCTTATCCTTTCATATTAGTCAGAATACTTTACGGTGTGAAATGAAATGCGCGATATGCCTGTCGTTACCTTAGTCTTTCTTATCTCTAATTTTGCTTTTCCAGCTGGATTCTAGAGGTGCCCTGATATCTTTACAATAATTGTGCCGTTTGTGATGCATTGGGAATCAAGCCTACATAGGTTATCCATACCTGAAACTGTACTCTTCTTCGTATTATTCGTTTATCAGTTTAAGCAGAAAGGCGTCGGTGAATCATATTTGGAGATCATGTCCGCAAGCTTGTAAATCCTATATCCCCTATAGAAGCCCTCTTTCGGAGAGACGTAGTACCAAGGTATTGGAGAAAATCATTTGGTCCATTCAACAGCTAGCAGATACTCATGTGGCGAACACATGTTGTCAAAAACACGCCGTCTTGTGCTACACACCAGACCATGTCGATCAGGGGCCGATCCGGTGAGCTTCGACTCGGCGATCGTGCAACCCTTACCTCTGGATTTTCTCTCTTTGCCACTGCCTGGGTCTACTGTATAATATTTCAAGTGAGTCTATCATATCATTAGTAAACACAGCAACTTTCTAGCCTATAACCCTTGTCCTCCAAGAACTGGTTGACAAGAGTAAATAAATTCAAGTGACATTATTCACCGTTTATCTTTAAGTCAGTGTACTTTCCATTGTTGAAAACGGTTTCTATGACTAACAAAAATTGAGGTGGACTTGGGGTGTATCTGCTGGTGGTTTGCGGGATTTTCTGTCGAAATGAAGTTTACAAAATGTGCAAACCTTCCAATCACTGTCAACTATTGATATTTACCCCTCACATCTCACAAGATCCAACGGCAAGATAGTGAAGAAGTCAGCATGGAAGAGCACGTGGAGAGAGGTGTGCTGGGCCAAGCGTGGCGAAATCTGATTCCATCAACCTGCAGGATGAAGATTTCCTTTGTCGGGGATGTGATTGGGAAGGCGCCTATGCTTGTGCTTGTGTATCGTTACAATGATGCTGTGCGACATTGGTATGGAATAATGGAAATCAGAGGCGATGGTCGTTTCTTGGTGGCTGCGCGGAGTCGAACAGAACCATGGGATGTGGGACAAAGGGACCGACAACCTAGAACAGCCTATTCCCGAACTAGGGTCACAAACAACGAGCTCCTTTTCCCCATGCCGTTGCTCGGGGTCTCGTACGGCATGATCGGAGGGTTCATTAGGTCTCGACCCGAGTTGGGGCGGATTCGGCTTCACCTCACAGCGTCTCCCGAAGCTCTCCCTCAGGCGTCTCGCTTAATCCGCTAAAACAATCGGCAAATAAACAAAGGCCAAGTAAAAAATCTCAATTCAAAAGATCGAGGGGTGGGGAAAGCCAAGTACATGAAATCGAACCGAGAAAATTAGAGGCCCTTGTTTCAAATGGCAAAATAAAACAGAAAAAGGAACGATTGCACAAGGGGGGAAAACGGTAACAGAAGCCCACGACACCCGTGGTGGAGAAAAGGCCTTTTGGATTAGATATTACTTTCGGGGTGGGCGTATCTACGAGTTGTCGAGTGATTTAGATCCAGCACCGCTCCCAGTTTTGGATTGAATGATTCCGTATGACTGAACTTTTACAATGTGAGTTGCAGAATCACCATTAAATGACCAGGAAAGAAATACCACATGGCCTTTCGGGTTTTACGTGAATGGCTAGAGGGCTTAGATAGTATATAGAGTCTGCTCTTGAATGTTCAAGTTGTGTCACGTCCATTCCTGCAATGATAGCTTGCTGGAGGCTCGCTGCTACCCTGCCAGGTTGACCCAAGTCCTGCACCCTCACCCAACCATCGATGAGTGATCCCCCAAATACTTGCCTTTGCATTGCGCTACAATCTCGGCAATGGACTGGAGCTCTAAATGGTAGCTCTGCTCTCTACTAGTCGTATATTCTACTTGACAACGGGGAGAGGTTGAGCCGGCGAGCACTCTAGCAGATCTCAACTTTTCCGTACATCTTGGCTACTCGACCGATGCAACGGATCTTGGTATGTTATAAACCTGGTTCCCGCATAGGTGAGGCGGACTCGGGAGTTGTTGGTCTCGCTATTGGGGGGGTCGACCTGGCAATGTTGTCTGACAGCCTCTGAGCAGATAGATGGGGTGAAAAGAGAAGGTTATGTGGAAGTAGCATTTCTAACTTTGATTATAGGTTCCTGGGCTGTTCAATTCAGGAGGGTGATAATTCTCTCACTCGGCTTTTTAAACTAGCTCGTATGACATCCTAAAGTCAAGCACCAAAGCAGAAGTCCACACTACATCATTTATTCATTGTCTTCTTCATCCCGGAAATTAACCATAGTTAGGTCATCTCACCTATTCATATTATCCTTCTTTAAGAGTCTCGGTCGAAAGGTCTCGAATGATCAGGCAAATGAATCTGGAAAACCAGGGCCTGAATATCAAGGTTGTATCCACTATTATCCTTATACTTGAATTCACCACCCTCCAAGAATCCATTCTGGGTAATGAAGTCATTATCACTCATCGAGAAGACAAACCACTCATCATCATCTCCAATCAAGCCATCCACGGGAACGATCCCGATACTTTCCCATTTCTCATTGAGGAGCCTAGCGTCTTGAGAGCCGCCATTGTGGACCCCAAAACGGTTGAGTTGAGCATTGAGATTGAAATTTATGAAGGAGCAATATTCAGCGGGTATGATTGCCGGGTTGAGCACGCCATCTAAAGTTGCAATCGCACAAGCTGAGCAGTCAAAGGTGCTCCCTTTGATGTCCGTCGCGCTGGCAATGTCGAACACGTCAATGTGGCGATACTGGGAGGTAGAAACAGCCTGGCCATGACCAGCTGACGAGTCTCGGGCTAGAACGAAAAAATGCGTGTCCTGAATGTGGAAGATCTCGGATTGAGCAGCAACTTTCGGGTTCTTGGATGCCGAAGCGGTGGGATCATTGTAAAAGGGGAGCGGGACCACGAATTCTCTGGCGTAGCGCGGAGCGGAAGGGTTGCTGATATCGTATTTGACTAGGCGTGCATAGCGCTCGGTTTGTTTATTCAAGCCTCCTTCTTGGTTTGCAGCTGCCTTTCGTCGAATAAGCATGCAGTTTGTTTAATTTAAATAGAGAAGATCTGAAAGACAGGCTCATAGGAAGATTTTCGAGAGGAGGCATAGCGTGCCCGACATAAATTCTCGATTCTTGGTTCCCACACATTATAAAATTAAGGATATATGAGAGTAGACCTACCTGCAGGAGAACGTAGAGTGTGTTTCCATCACCGGTAACGGTCAAGCCCTCAAACCCGTGGTTGTTGTCACGGCCTGTGGGGTTATTGGGTGGATTTACATCATCACCGGCACCTTCGTTGTTGTAGAAAGTTGGAGAGTCTGCAGAGAAAGACTCTGTCCCGTTTCTCATGGGAATAAAGGCATCCGGAGGCCTGATAGCACCTATCATCTTGCCTTGAGGATCAAACCTGTAAATATAAGGGCCATATTCGTCACTGATCCAGAATGATCCATCAGGGTTCAGGACAATGCCTTCAGAGTCAATAGGAATCCTACGTCCTCCAAGACCAGAATTTCCAAAACCATCGCCCTAATGAAGTAAACTAATTTATCCTCGTAGGTAGGATGTTTAGAACTCACCGTATATGTTGCAACAGGGAGGTCTGGGAAGCCTGGAAAGCTGATGTGTCCGGTAGGATCGGCATCAAGCCCTGTAGTTGGAGTTCCGTCAGGACCGTAGAAGAGAATAGTCTCCTTATAGTAGAAGAAAAGGTTATTGCCGGATGGATTGGCAACTGTGGCACTTGGCTGGGGAATGAAGAGGATGTCGTATTTATGGACTCGGGGCTGGAAGTTCAGCGTCCCTTCGGTGTTCCTGCAATTTCATCAGTCGTTAAATTCATTCTTAGAAAAATGGAGAGGATCTTCAGTCATGTAATATGCCATCGAGTTTTAGAAAATGATGCCTTCTCTGATCCGGAAAGATGCTCGAGAGACTCATGACATGAAAAGATTTAAACGAAACCATCGCGTGTAACTTTCAGTACCGTCTTACCATCCACGATCGGGCAAGCCCCAAAGGACCCCAGTATAGCTTCCGTTTTTTAACTTCTTCCATTGACTTCTATCTAGAGCAAGAGCTGAGCCAATGCCACCAATGGTGTCTCCAGACGAATCTCTGGTATCGCTAGGGATCAATCCGAACCCAGCGAGCGATTGGTACTAGTGCCTATCAGTCAATATTCCGTTTAACTTAGCAGTAGAAGAGGTATGGCTGACTGTATACTGCTTGCCACCACAAGTGGTTTGGTTTACGAAGGCATTTTGTGCTGTAGCTAGAGCTGCTACTGCAGCAAGCTTCAAGAAAAACATAATGTGCTGATAGCAGAGCAGGGTCTACAATAACAACAAAGCCCAATTTTGTGCTGGAGAGGCATGTTGACCCCGTCATTATATACTTGAAATATTTGGTATGATGATACCGAAATCCCACTAAGAATCGCTACAAGGTGTGCTGGGGTAGCTGCATTGTGATCTACGCGGTGCTTAAAGGGTAGCCAATCATAGCTACTTGGTCCCTATCTAAGAAGGGCTAAGTTCCATCTGCAAAAGAACATTCTGGGGGGTGTTCAGAAAGCGGTTTGACAACAACGCCACAAAATCAATAAATGCATGACAACTCCCATGGCGTGCGGGGACGAACTCTTTAGAGCCTTGCACGTTGTTCTCTTCGGAAACGTCATTCGTCGCCCTATCCATATTCTATACAGATGAACTACCCGCAGGGCCTCGTGCGCTTCCTAATTGAAAATGCCTTCCGTGGATCCGTCTTGGCTCGAGAGAAGCAGTTCTATATGAGCACGTGTCACATGCGGTCGAGAAGAAGCTTCATCAATGCCAAGAATGAGGAGGAGAGACAGCACGAGGGCCTTGTCATCAGAGTCAATCTACATCTACAGCTGAAGTTGAGTGCATGCCATTTGTTTCTACATACAGCAGCCTAGCTTTCATATCCCATGAGGCTCCAAGTCCATCGGTCCTTATCATCCCGTCCTACGTAAGTTCCTTGGTAATAGCGGTATCATAACGTTAAGGTCTCTCAAATGCGAGTTTATCGTTGAGAATCGAATCTAAACAGGAAAACTTTTAGACAGACAATACCACTCTGTTGCCCTACGACCCAACTCCCTAAGGCAGGCAGTTTCATGTATTTGGAGTGAATAGAGGCAGATATTGAGTAAAAGAAAAAAAAAGTTTATCCAGAGAGTGCAATGGACCTTGCTGTTTTTTGATGGAGAGGAGATCAAAATCAAAACACATCCCACCAATCCAATTTGTTGGCTACCGGAGGGCGATATTTTCGCGGCTCCGGAAGGGTGGAGTTCTGTGATTCTTTCTCTGCGTGATCTAGTCTCAGTTCTTCTTCGAGTCACAATTCATCATCATCATCAAGTTCAGCTGGCTTGAGCAGACCTCCGACTTTCGATAGTCGTTCATGTTCGGCAGCCTTGGCATCTCGCTCTTGTTGTTCTTTTTCTTCGGCATATAACTCGGCGTTATCTCCGGCAAATTCTTTGAGCTGGATGAGGAAATCGCGAAGATTTAGCTTAAAGCGATCGTATGTGGCATTCAGCGTGAACAAGCCTTCCACAAAGTTCTTAATTTGGGCACTATGAGTAGTTAGCAACATGGTTCTCAGAAATACAATCGGATAACGTACGGTTGAAGATTAGGGAATGCGTTCTGTAGAAGGTTAGCTACAAAGCCTCCTAAAAACTCTTTGTTACTCGTTCCAGCAGGAGCTTGATCAGGTTGGTAGATGGGGCCTTTAATCTTGGGAACAGTGCCATCAGCAGGCTGAACAAAATAAAACATCCGAGATAACAGCATGGATTGCGACTTGAATCCGGCTTTGTGGTCGGTATCTGTAAGGACGAAGAAGACATCTTGCAAAATCGGAACAAAGAATTGTTGGAAGAAAGCATTCGATGTCGCGGGGTCCGTCTCTGCAATATTTGTGATCAATTCCAGGCACATGTTGAGACCAGCGTATTCAACCTCGCGGTTGTCATGCTTGCTTGCCCACATGCAAGAGTCAATTACAAACTTAAACTGTCTATTGTCGAGCTTGAGAAGGGCTGTGGAAATTAGTAAGGTTATTAAATTAAGCAGATGAGCACTTACCTGGGAAGCAATGAAGATTGATAGCACGGAGTAGGGTGAAGAATTCGACTCTGTGCTCGGGGAATTCCGAGAAATCCTTGTTGATCATCTCAAGCGTGCATTCGAAAACGTTTTCCATAATAGTTGGTACTTGATCTTCCATCAGGGACTAGTGAGCTGATGTTAGCAGCGGCATCAAATTTCAGTATCACCAAGATAAACCATAGTATACAGGGGAAGCAGCACCACAGAAAATCTAGAGCGATGTGGGGTCCAACGTACAGAAAGCTTGGTGATAATGGTCGACATCACTTTCAAGACTTCGGCGTCTCGAGCACCCGGAACGTTGCGGTTGTAGTCAACAAGCACGGCATCAAGAAGAGCCGGAACGATATTGGTACGGACCATCTCAAGATCATCGGCCTTCTCGACATATGTTTCAATAAGCTTCAGAATCTCCTTCTTGATTGTTCGTAGTCCACGGACTCGCGGCATCTTAGTCGCAATTTCGCCTATGAATGTAAGTAAGCAACTAAATCAAAATTGCTTCAACTTACCATCTCTTGCGACTGCCTCGGAGATCATCTGACTAGTGGCACGGTACATTGAAAGCATATCCAAATATATTCTACCAATCTGTGGGTAGAAATAGCTTCCAATTGATGAACATGCAGAGACGTTAGTCTTCATAACATTTCCAATTACCTTGATCGTATCTGCATCCTGAAGTATCGCTGGATTTGCTGTAGCTTGACTGATGATAGCATCCCATGCTGCATTTGGATATGACATCAACTCAGCAATGAGTCGCTCTTGGGCATTCTTCTGGGGTTGTGCAGCAATCATGTATCCACAAGCTTCATAAAAGGTATGAACTTGCTGTGGTGATAGGTCACAAGTAATCTTGCGCATAGTTCTAACGATTTCTTCGATGAATGGCTCATTTTCACCTGGCTGCAAAGCAACAAAATGTCTCTTGCATTGTCTGGCAATCTTAATGAAAGTGTCGCAAGCCATATCTTGCACGCCCTCATGAGACTCGTGCATGAATTCGAAGAGCTTGTTGACAACCGTCTTGAGAAACTTCCAATGCGCCTTCAAGAAGCGAGGATATTGTCCCACGATGTACATAATGTTACTGGCCACGACTGCTTTGTTGTCTTTTCCGCGTTTCATCTCAGTCAAACCTAAAAGGTCCTTTATGACAGTAACCAAGAAGCGCTTTTCTGTCTCCTCGTTCATTGCAAGTGAAATAGAACCAATAGCCCAGCACAGCGTGTTGCAGTTTGCCCATGACCATTCTGAGCCATCGACTTGTCGGGCTAGTTTATCCGTCATGATATTCTCAGTATCAACAACGTCCAAGTGGGTGAGATAGACAAGACACTCTCTGGTAGTCTTGTATAGCTGAATCGTATCACTCTCCTTCACGAACTCTCTGACAATCTCTCCCTCCTCATTCTCGACAATCAGAACTTCCTCGGGCCTAACCATCTTCTCAATCATCACTACTCGAAGGTTTGAGAGCACTTCGTTGTATTTGTGTTTTCGAAGCGGATAGTTGGCTAATATACTCGGGTTCGGGGCACCAGGATTCAGCCCACCAACACCCATATTGATGAGAGGGTTTACATCTGTGATAGGAAGGGACTGCATCTCTTCATACAACTCTTGAACGAGCTTTGTCCAGTATTCTAAACAGATCTTGAAGATTTCACGATCCTCAATTTGGGAAATTCGAATGAGATAAAAGTGTGCATGTGTCAAGAAATCCCGGTTTGGAAGATTCTCAATGAGCTATCGAGAATCAGTCATAACTATGAGAAGGTAACAAGGTCTAAAACTTACACTCAGATGAACGCTAAAGAAGTTTGTAAGGAAAAGGGCAAGGTTTTGAATAAATTCTTGATCCTTGGAATTACTGGAGTTGTAAGTCGTTTTAAGGTCAAGCGATAAGGGGATGATGTTAGATATGGTTGTCAAGACCTCAGTAAACATCTGAACCAACTTTTCGTCGTATGCATTATTCTGGCCAGTTTGTAAACCACCAATTTCGGTCAAGCACTTCAAAGTGACATTTCTAAACTCCGGCATCTCCAAGAATCTTGTGCGTAGGGTATCAATTATCGGAGTCTCAAAGATGTAACCAAGTGGAATCCAATTGAAGAACCGGAGCAGGGTCTCTAAGGTGGCTTTAACTAGACTTGCTTGAGTTGCACTATTCAGAACTTCATTGCAAAGTTGGAAGATGGACGAGAACTCCGCGCACATCACCGTCTTCAGATTTTTGGTTTTCGTTGAGGTCATCTGGTCTGCCGAGTAATCGAAAACCTCTTCGGATAGCAGTCGTAAAATGGCCATGTTATTTTCGCATATCGAAAGGCTTGTATGGCAGGAGGAGATGATTTCGTTGATGAAGGTGGGCCAGTTGTGAGGCCATTCTTGTTTGAGGATGGAGACAAGAACGAGGTTGAGCTTATTGAGGAGCGTTCGTTGTGCCTTGAGAGACTCTTCAGAACTCGAGCATTGAATGATGAAGTTGACTACAAAGTTGCGAATTCCTAGGACATTTTAGAACCCCGCCACACAATACGCTTTCAGAAACCTACCTTGACACTGCTCCTTTGGAAGAACCTTCCACCGGGTCAAGATAACATTATCGAGTACCTGCAAACCCAAGTCTATAATTTGTAAGCTACAAGTAGCCTAACATCAACGAGGTAGTCTTGGGCATACACTTTGTTTGCGGATATGTAGCATCTTGTAGAATCTTATCGACTAATAGCCAGGCATCTGGATCCTCCTTGAACTGCATGTCTGTCAGTTTTTGTCAACAATCGGAGAGGTGCGAAGGCGGCTTACCTGGTTCAAAGCTGCTTGTGCAACTTTTTGCTACAAAATCCAACGCGTTAGCAAAAGATACCAGCAGATAGGCTACCTGCGAGAGGTCGCAGAGGGTACTAACTGGTTCTCCTCTGCCTTCATAGAAAGCGCGGACAGTCGTGTCAAGCTCTTCAATGCTTGGAGCCATCTTCGTGGCCGTTAGACTATCTCTTCCGCACAGCGATAGACAAAAATCTTAGCTCCGAGTATTCTCTCGTGCAGATCGCACTGTTAGATAAACCCGTTTCGAAAAGGTCCTTACGGTTGGTGACAGAAGCTGGTGAAGTTGATGGATGGTGGTGTAAATCTCCAGCCTCCTCTTGGTAAATTGCCCCACCTCACCTCAGGCGCCGATTAGTCACGTGTATATGCTAATGGACATCTTTTGCATTCCGGGCCGAGCGAGGCTCCGTCAAGGTGGGATATGATTCTCGCTGATTCAACGCCACCAATTAATTCGCTTCCTTACAAGATCAAACTGTGTGCATTTTCCAACCAAATGGGGATTTTATCTCCAATATAATATAAGTATGCTCTCCTCATTCTAGTATCAATTTTTAATATCACTACATATAACATTTTTTCTAATTTGACTCTTCAAAGCCGTCTCTGTTCTCTTTTGTGGTAAAGTATTGAAAAATGCGAGCCAGATTTGCGCTGAAAACCATCTTCAAGTGAAGAACCTTTTATTGTTTCTTTTGAATGGTATACTTGTTAGAATACAGCTAGACCACGCTTTCCATAAAATCGCTTCATGTGATCTATTGCTTTACAAGATTAAGCCAGGAAGTGCTACACATATATTTCTATGCCTTCTGATAGCCAGCCTCTGTCAAACCAACTTCAAGAGCCTGAATAGCTCGGTCAATATCACCACGGCTAGGGTCAGTCTGTAACCATATTAATCTACAGTATTTTGTGTCAAGGGATGAAACTCACAACAGAGACGCCCATGTGTCCAACTCGGAAGTATTTCGTGGCAATTTCTTTGTGTAAACCGCCTGCAAATATGACGCCCTTTTTCAATAAATTTGGTAAGAGTTCGGGAACTGTGACGTTGTTTGGAAGATAGATCGCGGTCATTCCATTAGCCTGATCTGCAGGATCTGAAGCAAGTTGTTTAAGACCGAGATCTGCAATCGCCTTCTTGATTTTCTGCGAGGTTGCACGATGGGCTTCAAACCTCTCGGATAAAGGTTTAGAAAGGATCTGGGTCAACGCAGTATGAAGTGCATGGATCAATTGAGGTGAAGGAGTAGCAAAGTAAGAGGGTTTCTTCGCTTCATAATTCTGCATAACTATCGGTCATTAGCAGTTGTTATCATAGAGGCGGATGAGTAATACTTGGCAGCCAGTTCTTGAAGGAAGCGAAGTATGAGCCCGGCGGTGATTTTCTGCTTTTAAATGTCTCAACAGCCCGTCCACTAAACATTGAGATTGAAAGACCAGCAGGACACCCAATAGCTTTCTGGCTTGCAGTGATGACGCCATCGAGTTTCCAAGCATCAAAATCTATCTCTTCAGAGCCAACACTGCACACGCCATCCACGATAAGGAGGGTTTCAGGAGAAACTCGATAGACTAATTCTGACAAAGCTTTCAGTTCGCTCAAGACACCCGTAGATGTATCAACGTGCGTAACTGTTAAAAGCTTATATTTCTTCTCCTTGAGTGCCTTCTCGATCTCAGGGAGCTGTGGCCTTGAGCCAATTGGTGCTTTTAACTGAGTTGGCCTTGAACCATATGTCTGAAAGCAATCCGCAAATGAATCCGCAAAATAGCCAGTATGTAGGACTAGAACATCATCACCGGGCTCCGCCAGGTTGGCAGCTACCAAGTCCCATCCAAGAGTCCCAGAACCGGATATCACAAATGGCTGAGATAAAGGATCGGTCGTTTGGAAAAGCTTTCTCAGCATAGAGAGGGTTTCGCCAAATGTTGCCACGAAAGCAGCTCCTACATGAGACTCACTTGTGAATATGGTCAGTGGCTGGCTGTGGAGAAATAGAATGAGGTACAAGTGATCCAAGCGACATACCTATAATGGCTCATAGACTGTAGCACAGCATCGTCGAACTCAATGGGGCCCGGGATGAGCAAGGTGGGGTGGTTTGGCTGGCTCGACATGGTGGATATCTCTGAGGTTTGCGACGAAGAACTAAATCGCCTTGTTTGAGAAATGGGATACTCGACAGTAGCAGATCTTTCGAGGGAGTAGGGCGTATTAAGAGGGTGTTGTGGGCGTGGATCTAAATGCCTGGCAATCACCGAAAGCCTATCATGAGGAGCCAGCTTGAGAATGGCGGGGTAGGCTCTGCGGAGAGCCAGCGTGAATGTAGATCCGTTCTTGCCCGACAACGGGTACCGGGATGGGAGATGGTGCGGGGAATTTTTTTTTATAAGAAGTAGCTCCTCGGAAGCGGAGTGAAGGCAAAGTCTGGCAATATTGTACTTGGTTCGCTGTATGTTTTAACAAGCAATTGGACCTCACTCAGATCGCAGGCGGCCGGCTCCGAAATCGCAAGTCGCATCTCACTTCGAGTCACATGGTCGCTTAAAAGCATTCGCTCCCGTGATTCTACCGTCTCTTTCTTGCTCTTACTTCTTGCTTTTTCAAATTTCAAGAACTCTTGAGAGAGATGAGAACAACAAATGACTGAGGATCAGTACCGCAAATGCAGGCGTTACCCAACCACTATAATATTGGAGATTGGTTTCAGGTTCTCTTTTGTATCAAGATAGACAGGTTTGCGGTGTTTATTATGATTGTTCGCTTAGAGACATCCCCAGAGAGACATCCCCAGAGAGGCATATTTTTCATGGCGTTTGAGATTCGAAGCATCGGGAAACGCCGATGGCCTTACCAGAAATACTTTGTAGCTCTTCTTATGTCATTTGAAAAATGCCCTTCACTCTTGATTTTCCACTCTCAACCTCTGCTGTCGACTGAAGATTTGCCAAGGTAGAGCAGCTATTGAAGTCATAACTTTCTACCCGGATTCGTATGAATGGTTCGGAAGTCGAGATGATAGACCAATCGTTGCAAGTTAATCCTAGGAGCTCTTTGTCTACAACCCGTGGTCAAGTTTCATAGTCTCTACACCCCTTTCGATCACTCCTGGGCCAGCCATTGCAAACTCATACTCCAAGTCTGGTTGTGCCTCGGCATAAAGCGAGTTCTTCTCGCTTGCCATCTTGAAGTTATATGCAGCTTCTTCATCACTCACAATGTGCTTAATCAAGTTTGGGTTCCCAGCCCTTGCTGCTTCAACCTGAAGCTGGATCGCACAGCCACGATCGAGAAGCCCGAAAAGGAATCCAGCCTCATCAACTGTAGTCCCTGTTGAAAGCAATCCGTGATTCAAAAGAATTGCAACCTAATCATCAGATGACTGTTTTATTTTTGAAAAGACTTTTGTTACCTTGTTCTTTGGCCCTAGAGATCTCGCAATATTCCGGCCCTCTTCCTCCGCGAAAACAATGCCTCCATAGCTTGCGTACACCGCGATGGCACCATGGAGAGTGCATATATCCTGCCCAAAAAATTAATTTGTGGTTTTTAGACGCAGTCACTGAGCTGGGCTCTTGAAACAAGAATTTCAGGGACAGGCAGCAGCGCTTCTAATACTGTTCCCGGCTCCGGAGCTCTCATAGGACATAATAGCAATTTATTTGGAGTAAGCTCACCTGGTTCAGCATATCCAATCCAGTGGCGAAAGCGGACCAAGCTCGCCCCGCGTTTGTGTGAGCATGGCATACAGCATGGACATCTGGACGAGCCTAGTATTATAATTGTGTCAGTAGTCACCCAAGGAATATTTAAATTAGAGAGATGACAGCATCGTTCAATAGAGAGGAAGCTAAAAATGAAATCGAAGTTCGACAGCTACGCAGAGCGAAGGTCGAAATTAATGCCTAGTTAATCTCGGAATGTCAAAGATAAGGCATCTTATCAAACGGTACTGATACAACGAAAGATTGCAAGAAATTTGTCTCACCTTGTGAATCTCGGAATGGATCAGAAATCCGGCAGCATTTGCAGTCTTTGACTAATTCACAGTCAGCAGTAACTCTGACTCGCGGGGAGATGAGTATTTGCTCTATTTCCACCAACAACTTTTCCCGAATTAACATCAAGACATATAAGATCACCAGCAGTCATCAAGCCAAAATGCTTTCCGAGGGGGTTCATCCAGATATAGTTTTCAAATTCCGGGTCTCTCACTGAAATGTGGCCTGACATTCCCTCAGTAAACCCTTTACGAGAGAAATCCCGGAAAACGGCAGCAGTATGGATCAGGATATGTCTTCGCTCTTCCTCGTGTGAAGAAAAGGTTGGAATGCCTTAAACATAGTAAGCTATGTAATTCTCGAGATGAATCAATAGTTAATGAGACTCATAAGAGAATTCAACAAGTTTGTAGGGGGAAAAAATACCATACCTGATAGAATTATAGGTCCATGACTGATAGCCTCCAGTGGAGTTTTACCTTCTCCACCACGTTCATGATTTTCTGGTTGCTTGGAAACGACAACTCTGGTTTCGGCAGGACCGAGTTCAGTCGTCGCTGAAGGTGCCATTTCACTTCAAATGTTGACTTTGGTTGAAGATGCAAGTCTGTGAGGCATAGAAAGCGCTGATCGATTGAACACTGGGAATGGAGAATTGATGTAGCCAATTATTCAAGAATGGGGTGACTAGAGATGTGGGCAAAGGGCGTGGTGATCTCAAGGATGGGGTTGTTGTTGGTGAGATTTCCACATTTTATGCCCATCCGACCTTGAAATGCAAAGCATTCTCGGGTAGAAACATGATTTCAGTTAAAAATTAGATAGCGGTAATTGCCTGTGTCTCACGTCCTATAATCATCCCTTTTCCTTCCCAATTAAGTAACCCAATTCGAGCTATCTCTTGAAACTCACAATTTATGGCGCATGCGGTACATATTCCCCAGGCTACTACTGACACTGAATCGATCCGGTCCTGCCCTGAAGCGATTGTCTCAACAAGGTAATTATCGCGACCATAGCCCACAATGAATTCAACTTTTGTCCAATCTGCGCCGAAAAAAATCTGTAGCACAATCTTCGGATGAATCATTATTTCATTTCAGTCTCTAAGCTGCACGGCAGCCCATCGGTAAGAGTTTTTTGACCTCACACCAACCGACTTAAAACCCTAGTCATAATCAGAGCAGACCCATCAAACTGGCGAGAAACACCAGCAACCAAACAGTATTATATGGAAAGCATGACGCTACCACAATGGATTGTGAAGCACCTGCCCCAATCTGTGCAATCTCGCCGTCTTTTGGCAGGGTTTGCGTAGCTGGAGGAATCTCTGTAATTGTTCGGGTTACAGTAACCCCGCCAGTCGAAGTTGCTGATACCGAAGCTGGGAGTTTAGAGGCGGATAATGTGCTTTCACTACTATCAGCAGAGGGGCTGGTCGATGAACTTCTGACAATCGTTTGATTCGTGACGTGAATACACCCATTTGGCGAGCACTGTAGTTCTGAAGGGCAACATCCGCCTCCCATTTCAATACCGCATTCAAATGTTGACTCTATACACCGAGGGGAGTGGTTCTCGGTCGCTTGGCACTCAAACACGGATGATGTAGCATTACAACAGAAAATTCCCGAGGGCGAATGTTTTGTAGCGTAACACGACATTCCCACAGGGCAGCATATGTCCTGGTAAGCATGAGCAAAATGTTGTGCAACCCTTTCAAATTCAACATACCGGCTGTTGATACGTCTCGCAGCTATTCTGCTGGTCGCCACATGTGTAAAATGGTATATTGCCCGGAGATCTCTTGAATGATGGCAGCAACTGACTTTGTTCCTGAGCTTCTACCTGTCGTAGAGGTAGATAAAACTGTGGAAGCTGGTCCGAATGTGAGTTCTGCTGCTCCATTCGGACTTTAAGCCATCCTTGGCCACCGAAGTCGATAAAGTATTGGTGAGCCGCAAACACGATGCCCACAATCATGACTGAAAATACAAGACTGGCAACGAGCCCCAACAAGTAACGTCGACGCGAGAAATAATAACGAAGACTGGCGAGATGAGAGCTAGAGGAGGATCGGGAGGGGTTTGACTGAGGAGGCAATTGACCGGGTTCTTGATTCATTGGGGCTAATGTAATGGACCGGGAAACATAGGAGTTGGAGAATAAACAAAAGTGGTAATATCAGGGACATTTAGGAGGAGTAAAAGGAATCCGTTGGCGTCAGAGAAAGCAAGTGTGAAAAGGTTCTTGATACTTAACGGAGATTAAAAAAAGTGTGATGCGATGGATAGTACCTTCCTACTGAAAAGAAGCTACTAAACAAGAGCATGTAGAGAATGTATAGTGAGCAAGGACTTACATAGAATCGTGAGCTGAAGCTACGACACATTTCGGATCACATCAAAGAAGTTCAGCTCATCAGATTAGCACGAGTATCGGATAGCTTCTGAGAACGAGATCAGGTGATATCACAAGGAAAAGAGAGGAAGGGTCGTTGTTGAAACCCGGGTGAAGCTGTTGGACTGCTTACATACTCCAGCGGAGGCTCTCGTTGATTCGTCACGGAACAGACCTCGGCACGCTTTTCATCGGCCAGAACTCCTGCCGCTGCTCCATGTCGTCAACATGTAACCTCGGACCGTGAAGACCTTATATACCTTTCTTCAAAAGTCCCTCCTTTGGAGAACACACTCAATTCATTCTGTCAAAATGGCTCCTCCTCCTCAATGGGTCAAAGATCTCAAGCCCTCTCTCCCCAACGGTGCAGACCTCATCATCGCGGAAAGAAACAAGTCCAAGATCTCGGTTGAGAAGCTCTCCAATTTTTTATTTACGAAAGAAGTCCTTGAACGCAAGGCGCGTATACTGGCCATCCTAGAGTCGGAGAAGATATTCGACAAGTCACAGAATTACTTTGATGGCCGTGTTGATAGGTTCAAGACGTCACTGGCGAGAGCGAAGAGATTGAGGCAGCTACAGGTTCAGCACAAATGGTAGGTTATTCCATTGTTTATTTACCTTGGTTTCATTTGAATGACGTATCCTATTTCTTAGGGACGAAGATGACTACCTAACTGCGAATGAATTGATGAGTGAACCAACACCGTATGGATTACATGCCTCAATGTTCTTGACGACCCTCCGTGGCCAAGGAACAGAGGAGCAGCACAAAATCTTCCTTGAACCTGCCGAAAACTATAAAATCATCGGGTGTTATGCACAAACTGAATTAGGTCATGGTTCGAATGTCCGGGGCCTTGAAACGACAGCTACTTGGGATGCAGAAAACAAGCAGTTTATCCTTCACTCCCCCCACCTCACTGCCTCGAAGTGGTGGATAGGATCTCTTGGAAGAACTGCAAATCATGCCGTTGTCATGGCCCAGCTTATCATCCAAGGGAAATCTTACGGACCGCACCCGTTCGTAGTGAACATACGAGATATGAAGACCCACGAGCCACTCGAGGGTGTTTACGTGGGTGATATTGGCCCAAAGTTTGGGTATAATACAAGTAAGTGCTTTTAGTACCCTAATGGCAGATGGGCTTGTACATTCGAGTAGTCTCGTGCAAGTTTGTCTCTATTCTATTCTATGTCGAACTCCTAGAGATAGCTCGAGCCAAGGTGATTTCCTGGAAGTATGTTGGAAGGAATCTGCAGATTCTCCAGAGTGGTCGTCATCTCGACTATGTAGCTGGAAATTTTTCCAAGTCTATTCCCGACTCGAGCCTCTTCTGAATTTTTTTGGATTCATTCTAATCGTATGATTGTACACGCTCTGACTCGTCTCAGTGGATAATGGATTTCTTCTTTTTAATCATGTCAGAATCCCACACGTGAATATGCTGGCTCGATTCTCTGGTGTCGACCCACAGACGAATAAGTATATCCGCCCAGCATCAGCGTCTCTTATCTACGGCACCCTTACCTGGGTACGATCAACAATTGTTCTACAATCAGGTGGCGTTCTCGCTAGAGGGGTGACTATTGCCACCAGATACGCTTCAGTCCGTCGGCAATTTCAAGACCGAGATGCTCCGGCCGATTCTGATGGCGAAAATCAAGTCTTGAATTATTCTATGGTGGCCTATCGCCTGCTGCCACTTCTTGCTGCCACTTTTGCTCTTCACTTTACAGGAAAGGCTATGATGGCAATGTATCAAGAAAACCAGAAAAATATGCAGTCTAAGGCTGAAAAGGCTTCGAACTCAAAAAGAGGAGCTGGCCCAGAGGAGACACATTCAGGTAGCGATCTGCTAGCAGATCTTCACGCCACATCTTGCGGCTTAAAAGCTCTAGGAAGTACCACTGCAGCTGAAGGGCTAGAGGTTTGTCGAAGAGCCTGTGGTGGTCATGGCTATAGTAGTTTTTCTGGAATCGGGTAAAGTCCACAATTTTTTTCGACATTATTTTTATAAAGTTTGATCTCTTGTCTTGCGAGTTCTCTTAGAATCTTGTGTCTTCAGCTTCACTCACCACCTTATAAGATTTAAACTAACATACACCAGAACTTGGTATGCCGATTATTTACCAACTACAACAGTGAGCACCCCTTGGCTTTGCATTACTTTGTTTTTGGGGGTCCTTTCTCTTTAAAAATTTGTAAAAAATTGCTGACGTTGTTGGGTTTTAGTGGGAAGGAGATAAGTAGGTCATCTAAGTTTACTCTAAGACCCAAGTTATGATCAGATACAACATACCCTACCCCGCGCTCAATATTTCGTCCAGCGCCATGCACTTAAATTGACCTTCAATTGCTTACTTTTAATAGTTACATGTTGACCCAACAAGTTGCTCGCTACCTGCTCAAATCCGCCCGTGCTGTATTGAAAGGAAACGCCCCAAACAACGATACAACCAAAATCTTCACGACTTTTCTGCAAAAACAAGATATGGGTGCTGCTCACGATATTCTGGGTTCCGATTCTGATCTTGTCGCTGCTTTTGCTTGGAGAACGGCCTTTTTAACCTTTGAAGCTCTCAAGCACAGAGATGTCGAGAAGAATTCCTGGAACTCACTACTCGTTGACTTCTGGCGTCTAAGCACAGCACACTCGCAGTACCTTGTAGTAAAGAATTTCTACGATGCTCTCCAAAGCCCAACATTAAACTACGAGCTCGATTCCGTTACAATTGATATTCTCCATAAGCTCTTTCGACTTTACGCCCTCCATACTCTTGAGAAGGAAGCCTCCGAATTCTACGCCTCATCCGCGATCACGGTTCGCCAGATCCAGCTGGCAAGAACCAAAACCGTCATGAAGCTTCTTGAAGAGATCAGACCTCATGCTCTGCGCTTGGTTGACGCGTGGGATTTCCCCGATTGGCAACTTGACTCCTCACTGGGACGAAAAGACGGAAAAGTCTACGAAGACATGTTTTTCCGGGCGAGTCAATTGAATCCGCTTAATGGCTTAACTGTAGACCCCTATCCAGATAGCGATATTTTGGTCAAGAAGGATGAATCATCAATGTTCAAGAGCAAGTTATAGATGAACATTCTAACATGTATGTTTGTATAGGAATTGAAGAACTAAATTGGGACTTCGGAGGCGACTTGAGAGGAAAGGCCTCGGAAATTGCATTATTTATGTTGGGGAAATTTACATAACAAGGATTGACAGATTACTAAGTTCCGTGCGAGCTAAGTCTAACAAGAAATACATTCTGTAATACTACCTATTACCACGCTGTCAAGTTCAGGTGACACCTGCTTTGCGAATAGTTAACTGTGACGAAATATGATTTATAACTAGAGCTTGAGGAAGAAAAGAGATCTTGCTACTATTTGTGAAAACATTCAAGGATGCTCATCCTTCCAGAATTCGTGCTTAACTAAGAGTCTTATTGTCGAATACGAACTCTGAAATTAAGAGCAGATATTACTAAGTAGCACTATTTGAGACCGATGCAATTAGAGTGGACTAGGAATTAGTGTTTCTTCTTATTTTGCTAATAGTATTTTCCTAGTAAGTTAGAGTCCTCGAAGTAGAGTTTCTTAGTGCTGAAGTTGAACGTGTTACCTGCCGCGGAACGAAGCAGTCATTACAAAAGTGTTAGACTCTATTTTCTCATGAGGTAACAGTTCCTGTAAAATACTTCATGCTTAAAGCTAAAGAGTTGAGGCACCAATTCTCTTTAAATTTATTCATTACTCCGAGACAATCTCTCGCAAACGCCTGGTATCTGTCCCGATCAAAATATTACTTTAAGTATTATAAACAGTGTGCCAAAGCCCGGAGCACTCAAACATTATTGTCCCCATTAATTCTCGACTGGGTCTTCTCTACCTCGTCGTTAAGTGGTGGCTCCTCCTCCTCGCTTACAGGCTCCATTGGTTTAGTAGGTGCAAAGCTACTTTTCTGTCTGATCTTTGCGCCATAGTAGATAAATCCGATTGGGATGGGGACGAGCAGGAGGGCTACACAGCCGAGGAGAGTGCCTGCCCAGTTTACATGTAGACTGGCGAACATGTACTGCGAGAAGAGAGGGAAGCCAGCCCCCGCGAGGGATCGGAGGAAAGTGTTCGCTGCAATAGCGCTAGCTGCGAACATGAGGCTTTAAGAGAGGGATGTTAGCAATAGAGTAAACGAAAAGCTGTAAGTATACATACTAGGCATCAACAAGGTAGTTGAGGGACTGGAGAAAGATTGACAAAAGGCCAAATCCTGTAAGTACTAGAGGGAATTAGCATCTCAACTTGATATATTTCAGACCATCTTTATGAGAAGCTTTGAGAAGCGATATTCGACGTGGGATTTGAAGTCAGGCTATGAACAATAGAATTTGAGTGACTCACATCCTGATAGTGTGGGAACAATCCATGGAATATCGGCTTTGTACCCTGACCAACCAAACCAAAATAAACCGCCGGCAAAAGATATTCCACCATAAACAACTGGCCAAAGACGCCATTCTGGTACTGGCACGCCATTGTTTGCCGCCAATTTGCGATTGTATGACGGTTGAGTGAGAATAATGTACACGCCAGAAATCAGCATCCCGAATATCATGCCAAAATATTGCAGACCCCCTACGCCCGGTTTCATTCCGTGAATTTCTTGGAACACAATAGGATAAGCGGTGAGAAAAAGGTAGAGGAGCCCATAGATGAAGGCCATATAGATCGACAGGAGGAACACAATTGGTTCAGTGAATAATAGACGCATGGGACGTGAGAAGTTCTTTGTGACTAGTTCTCTGAAATCAATTTCGATTTCTTCTTGCTTGGCATGGATTCCCCAGTTTTTGGTCCTTCGGCGAAGTTCGGCGGCCTTGCTGATCAAGATTACTGGTGGATAGGTCTCCTCGAGGAAGAATAGGTTCAAGAAGAAGGATGTAAACCCCATGATCGCCACAAGCCTAAAACTAGTGTTAGAGAGGCCATTTGATGGAGCCGGATTGTATATTACCATTCGGTCCATCTCCAGCCCAGGTAGCTCTCAACAATAAAGCCACCAATGAATCTGGCAGCAAGTTAGCCACATGAGAGCTCCATCTCAAATCCGACATCCCAGATCCACAGTAAATTATCTTTGATCAGGGTACTTACGGTGCGAGAAGAGGGCCACAGAATACCGTCATAGAAAATACGGTGATTGCTAAACCTCGAGTTCTGTTGTCAAACATATCGGAGAATACCGCTGCGACGACTGCGAGTGGAGCAGCGCCAAAGAGTCCTTATGCAAGTCAGTGCTTAAGTCCGTCGTGGCTTATTTCGGCAACTCACCCCCAAAGAAGCGGCACAAAAGAATGGTCTGTAAGTCCTTTGCAGCTGCAACAGCAATCTGGAAAATTGAGAAGCCAAACATAGATATTACCAAAGGTAGTCTTCTGCCTCTCAGTTCGCTGAGCGGCGCCCAAAATATAGGACCAAAGGCGAATCCTAGGACGTAGAATGACAGCCCAAGCAAGCCAACTTCAGTACTAACGTGGAATTGCACAGCAATCGTCCTCGTAGCCGTAGAGAAGATACTGGATGTGAAAGCTGACACCTGTTGTCCCCCGAGTTAGCATTTTCCTAAAAGGGTAATAGTAGGAGCGAGGAGAGTGAGCTTTGCTATATTCGATTGTCTGTGCATAGGTGCAACAATAAAACTATTTAAGAAGGATTGGACAACAGAAGTGAAAGCTTACCAAAGTCGTGTATCCAAGCATGAGTGCTGTGAGAACCCTATATGCACAGCTCAGCATCGCTCTTCGCTAAGGTGGAGTTTTGACATACTTCTTCTTCATCGGCCAGTTCATCGCATGTAGCGGATCATCGGGCCCATTAAATTCCACAACATATTCATCTCTCTCTGGCAATGGTGGTGGGAAAGGCTTTCCCAAACCCATCTCTGGGAGAGGTCTCTTGGATTCTCTGCTCTTTCCTGTCAAGCTTCGACCCACGGTTCCTGATTGGCATAATTAACCGCCATCCTTGATCGATTGTAGTGTTGCATTCGTGACTTACCGGTATGTTGACTCTATCGGCAGATTAGCATACGCGTTCGAGGATGCGCAAGGTCTTGGTAAAGAAGCCGTACCTTTGCAGTTTGCACACGACTGATCACGGTAGGATGCCGTTCGAGATCTCTCTGCGTAGAAATCCGACTCATGGTAGCCTCTCTGCGCACTGCTGAGCCCTCTGAGCTGTCGGTGGAGGAGCTGGAAGCGGTAGCAATGCGCTCGATCTCATGACTCGGCCGTCCTGGTGGGGTGTTGATATAACGCTCCGGACTAGCATCTCGCTCGTTCCGCTCCATCTCCAGGTCAGCGATATTCATGATTGCAATTGATATGGAGTATCAATGTGTGAGAGTCAATTGAACAATGTCTGGGAAATGTGGGTGGGTGTGTGTGTGTGTGTGTTGCCGGTCTCTATTTATTGACCAGACCCCCTGCGATAGCTCGTGGCCGACGAGCGAGAGGGGCGCAGGCAGCCCGCTTAGAGTGTGTGCAGTGTCTTTGTTTGGTGGCCCATGGCATGCCGCAGGATCCATGTCACATTCACTCGGTCGCTCAATCAATATCCAATCTCCAATCTCCAAAAGGCCAAAGCAGCTCGCTGCCCAACAGGATTGAGTTGCTCGGATCCTTCCGTTCCCTCGTGCGACAACGACGAGGCTTGACTCCGATGTGGTTGTCGAACAAGTGCACTCACTCCCTTCCATTGCTGTTGGTACAGTGCCTTTGGGAAAGAAAACCAAAAAGGCTCCGAATTGACAATGACGCCGGTGGCTTTGTCCATCCAGGGATGGCACCGAGGTGGACGAAGAAAGAATTAATTCTTCTCGAGAATTTTTCTGGAGCCCCCAATCATGATCCGACGTCCGAATCCCTTCCAAAGCCGAGGCTCAGCAAACTTTTATGCCGATGCCGTTTCTTAGAGGTAGAAAGGGGACCGGAAATCAAGCAAGAGTCATGTCAACCTTTCATTACCTCTGTATTCAGAAGGCTGTTGTTATCAAAGGATTTGGCCGTCTCCAAATCAACGTGACATCACCTTTGCCGAGGAGCATCCGAGAGATATCAAAACTATCTTTAGATACTTTCATAGGATCCGAGTTCCATAGTCTCAGATGGCTTTCATCTGCGAGCTTACTTTATTCTCTATTGTGCAATCCCATCTCGCTTAACCCCTTTCCCTCTGTCTGTGTTGATTTCATGGGAGAACCCAATGAAACAAGTGCAATACTGTATGGCCAGAGGACGGGTTGCAGAGACGATATACGCGATCGCAAACATACTTGTTCGACTCACTACCTCTCAGAGTCCTTTAGCCCTCACTAATACCCCAGCCATTTGCCAGTAACGCTCCTGTCTCCTCTAAACTCAAGCCATTCGTCTCAGGGTATATCCGCCAAATACAAAACCATCCTATGATACAAACGCCAGCGTATATAACGAAAGTCAATGGAGGGCTAAAGAACTCCATCATGGGCAGGAAAGTCAAACCAACCACAAAGTTGGCCCCCCAATTCGTGCTCGTTGATATACTTGAGCCAAGAGAGCGAACATTGAGAGGAAACAGTTCACTCTGCATCCAAGGCACGTTTCCCAGCCCCAATGCGTATGAACCAACATATAGCATCACGCTGGCGAGCACGAGGAGAGGAGCGAACCGCTGTGAGAGTGGTATTGCATCATAAGCTTCAGGAGTAGATGATGGATTCTCTGAGTTGAGGTCGGAAGGTAAATTAATGAATACGAACCCTCCGCTGCAGAGAAGGAGGCCGACTGCCATAATTGGAATAGAATAAAGCAGTATACGGCGTCTTCCAACGCGGTCGATCAAGAAAAGAGCGACACATGTCATTAGGAAATTCGTGATCGCCACGGAGAGAGATGTCAGCGTGGGGCTCGCGAACCCAAGGAGCGTGAAGATTGTTGCTGAAAAGTACATCAGAGAGTTCTGTAGATAACAGTTAGTACGGAATAAGCGTTCTTTTTGGGGGGCTCTTACAAACCCACAGAGCTGCTGAAGGCCCTGCAGCAGGCAAGCAATGATGAGAGCTCTCCTGTTACTAGGCACCCTAAAAAGCTCTAGCCATGTGTCTTTTGAACCAGCAAGCCATTGAGTGTATCCTTTCTTCTGCGCATCTCTGAGACGACCGCGCCTGGCCTCCTCTTCTTCTCGAACTTCTGTCTCGATACCCCTCAAGATGCGGTCTATCATCCTCTGAATATCAATACCAGCACCAAACACTTTATCTAAAACAACTCTTGCATCATCACGCCGATTTACCATAACGAGCCAGCGTGGAGTCTCAGGCATAACTAGCATCACGAGACATTGAATTAGAGCAGGCAACGCACCCAGGCCAACCAGCCATCGCCAACCGGTATTTGGATTTCCCCATTGAACAAACGCCCAGCCAACAACATATGCTACCACCTGGCCAAGAGTAATGAATAGGACATTTAGAGTTACTAGGCGACCTCTGAAAGACGAAGGAGCAAGCTCCGCAATATAAAGCGGCGCAACGAAACTTCCAGCCCCAACCGCTAGCCCAACTGCTGAGCGACCAGCGATCATACCAGCAACAGAAGATGTCAGTGCTTGCACGAGGGCCCCAAGAATGAAGGCTAGATCTGCAAGAAGTACAACCCTCTTCCTGCCCAGCTTATCCGCGAGGATTCCCGAGAGCGGTGAGACCAAGAGAGCAAACAAGGCTGTCGCAGATGTGATGAGCGACTTATCCAAGATCGTTAAAGGATGACCAAGAGAACCATTAATTGAGACTAATGTTGCACTGATGACACCTGTGTCATCTCGAAGCCCAATGTTAGTATGTTCTCTGTATTCAAGTGCAGAAAAACTCACATCCGAACAATAACCCACTAATACCAGCAGAGAAAGTGAGCAGCCACACGAAAATGCCAGGATGCCTCAGATTCTTCTCAAGCAATAGAGAGACGTCGCTCAAGTCTATTTCGTGACGTAGGTCATCTTCATCCCCATCCTCATGCCGCATGAGAGGCTCCTCCGCCGAGTCCGCCATATCTTCGAGAGCTATCGAGTGAGAAGCCGTGATTGAGGAATTGTGCCTGCCATAAGTGACAGCAGTTCCAAACAAGGCGTATTTTTCTTTGAAGGCTACGATTACGAAGCAGTAACAAGCAATCCCGCGAGAAGTGACCGTGCACGAGGCTTAACGAGGCTGTTCAGCCTCGGGCAAACCTCAATGAGTGGGACATCTCTTAGGTTGGCTTTGGTGAGCTGATGATGTGGATATAAGTGAGAAACCAAGTACATCACCAATGAGATCCGTTTTCTATGGTTTCCATTCTTTGTCATCATCAGAGGTCAATAGTAGTGTGGATTGGTAAATCACTAAGACAACGAGTAAGAAGATGGAAGTATTGCTGGGCAATTTATCTAAATTATCAGATCGTAGATACATTACAAGAATAGGCCCCCTCCCTTTCGTTTAATTTCTTGCTTTGTACATGTGAACATCTCGTCTACTCAAAGTAGAGCAGAGATGTGGTCTCGTCCTAACGCCATGCTTAAATACCACCATCGGCTAAGTAACATGTCGAAATCATGCTGGAAAAAATAAGTATCGACATATTCCCAATTACTGAATTAGTTGCACCTTCGCGGCCCTATATATCGCCCTCAGTGGCGTCAACGCCCTCGGGGTTCTCAGTTGTGGCAGGTTCTTCGGGTGCAACAAAACCATTCTGTCTTTCCCAGACTTCTCTGCGGATTTTATCGTCCTTTGCCTTTCTCGCACGCTCAACCTCCTCAAAGCCGCCACTCTTCTTCAGCTTCCCCTCATCTACAAAGCTGCCTAGCTCTTTCTGGAACTCGCCACCTTGTCGACTCTCTAACTCTTTCTGTCGAAGCTTCTCAGCTCTCTCAATCGCTTCAAGGCGATTCTCATGGTTCGGTTGCAGTGCACGAACTTCGCCTAGGACGCCCTCTTTCGCAAGAGCAGGGTCTGTAGTTGTGACGATATGGTTAAGGCCACGAGACAGACCTCGGCCTGAAGCAGCGCCGGGGGCATCCTTCATCTGTTCCTTGGTAGCTTGTTCCACTAGGGCGAAAGTTTGGGAGGCCTTTTCAAGGTCGTCCTGAAGATCAACCATTAAGTCTTCAATTTGTGTTATGTCCTCACGGTCTTTACAGATCTTTTCTAGCTCCTTCTCCCAGATCTTGCTCCAGATTGGACGTTCGTGCTTCATAAACTCTTGCATTTTTGTGAGGTCCATGGTGCACTTGGAGATGTCTTTGGCGACTGTCTCAAGTTGTCGGGGCAAGGGACGGACACCACGCAAAACAACATCTTTGCGAAGATCTTCAACGAGGTCTTGCAGATCATCGACTTGGCCAACGAGTCTATCCGAGTCTTCCTCTACGGTCTTCCTGCCCTTGTCTACATATGTACGCCCAGAGGTTCCATCCATAGGCGGCAACGTAGCCTTTTCAGAGACAGTCTTAACTGTGGTTGCAGCCTTGCGAATTGTAGTCATGCTATTCTGGATACTAGTCTCAAATGATGAATATGTCTGACGCATGACGGCAAGATCTCGACGGAGACTTGTGAGCTCGCGTTGTTGTGCCTGGCTGTCCATTTTTGAAGGGCTGATTAGAGTACTATTTGTCCTCGATTCGGCGTATGGATCTCTAGCGGATGTTGGTGGCGATACCTGTATACGTGCAATTTCTTTTGCAGTATCTTGCTGGCGATCGGATACTCGTTGTATGGCAACTTGCTGGTCATCTACTGCGGTTTTCACACCTTCAACTATCTTCTTGATTCCGCCCAACCCTTCATCAATATGACGCTTAACTTCATCAAGAACCTCAACGTTCAAGACCAAAACCGATCGGTCTTTAATATCATTAAGATCTTCCAGTTCATGGCGGACACCAGACACAGGATCTTGAATGTATATGTCAGGTAGATCGACGCCGTTATTATGGGTGTTCCAAGCAAATTTTTCAATGAATGCAAGCTGTAGTCTTGCAATTGACAAGTCAGTATAACCACCCGCAAGAACA
The DNA here is from genome assembly GCA_003988855.1 of Arachnopeziza araneosa. Taxonomy (NCBI): domain Eukaryota; kingdom Fungi; phylum Ascomycota; class Leotiomycetes; order Helotiales; family Arachnopezizaceae; genus Arachnopeziza; species Arachnopeziza araneosa. The sequence continues at coordinate 772,198 of QYAI01000001.1, forward strand.
AACTTTTTCACCTTCGTTTTGTATTGCAAGAAAAGAGTCAATTCTTTCCCCGGAGGAGGAGACAGTTCCGGGGTAAACTGCCTATCTCCTTTCGCTTCCGGAAGGCTTTGCTGGGTATAAGTTACACTTTGTTGGTGTTGCGGTACCGAAGGGAAATTGACAATTTCTTTGTCGTTTGGATCGGGGATGACAGCTACTGGAATCGTGCTCGGTACTGGGAGAGCGTCAGATGGCGGGCCTTGCAATGTCGCACTCGGGGCGTCGAAGTTGACTGTTGGCTGCCGAACCATGTCCTCAGGAGTTTTAGCAGTGGGGCTGTCATCAGCACGCATGCTATCCGATGCCTCTAATACAGGGCCAGTAGCCCCTTCTTCTGATATCCGGGCTGTCTTGCGAGTTGGTGATGCTTCTACGGCAAGTCGAGATGACTGCTGCCGTGTATGACGTGGGTCTCCCCTATTTTGAACGGCTCTCATTGACTCCCGAGCATCGTTTCGCCCTCTGTTGGGGATTGGGGAGTTCTGCGCTGGTGGGAGCATAGGTACAACTCCACTGGGCGAGGCACCAAGATGTTTAGAAATCTGATAGGCAGAGTATCTTCTTGAAGCTCTCCTCTCGAGATCACCCCCTCTTTGTAATGCTGCCAGAGCATTCTGTTGTTTCGGTGGAGGCGGCGGGGGTGGAAAATTGTCCATATTAACATCTCCAAGGCCTGCTGTCGACGGTGTAACTTCTTGAAGATACGGAGGCAGGACTGGAATACTTTGCATGGTCGTACTGGACAGACTAGATTGTTCTGAGGATACTGATTGCCGTGATTGGTCTCGCGCAAGCATTTCTCGTCGAGAGGACGATGCAGAGGACATTCTAGGAGGGATCCCGAAATCATTGGTGCTGGTCGTCCGCCTATCGTCTCCAAGGTCGTCCCTCGAGTAATTGTTATTTGCCAGACCTTGATCCAGCAGCGTCGTGAGACCCGTACCAGAACTGCTAACGCTACTAACACTGCTGACACTGGTATTTCGTGGCACAGATGGATCGGCGGTATTCTCTTTAGATTTGTTCTGCCGAAGCTTTTGCTGCTTTCTTTTCAAGCCATGGAGAAGACTTATTATGATATCTCTTATTCGGGGCAAATATCTCTCCAAACTTTCCACACTTGCTTCCTGACTGAGGGTGGATTCCAGGATGTGGCGCAGAAGTTCAGGAACATTACCCAGATCCGATACATCAACGTTGATTGCAGTGAACGCTCTGCACGCAATATTGAATTCATATCCCAGTCGAACATAAACGTCGGAAACTTGCGCGTCTGTTGCCTGGTGTCGAGACCATTGTGTTAGGGTCTCGAGGAGTTGTTTGGTGGCCACCAACAAGTGCGTCACGCTCTTTTCAATCTGTGATAGAGGAGGTGCGTTCTGGCTACTCTGAGATGGTTGCCCAGTCTAAATTCCAAAACTTCACGTCAGCATTGCAACAAAATCAAGAGATACGAACGATCTTTGACACCAACGTACAGCGAAAGGATACTGCACAGGAGCACTCACATTCTGTCTCCTCCCACTGACACTACCATTTGGCACAGACTTCGCCGACGACATCGACGCTCGTGGTTGTGATCCAGGCCCAGGCGAAATCACTCGCGCAGGAAGATTTGGCGGTGGTCCTGGATCTGCCGCTGGAGACCTTCGTTGAATCGTTCTCTGCGAGGTTGATGGTGCTTGCATTTTGGCAACTCGGCAGGTTTAGTGCGATGACTGTGTTCTAGCAAAAAATCATGCCGCTGTCTGGGGATTTCCAAGTTTCTTGATAGGGATGGTGTGATTGTACAAGCACGAAGGACAGGAGGTTCGGTGAAGTTTCGAGTGATTCTTGACCTTCTCCGTCTCAAAAGCCCGACATGGGGAAGTCCCCTTAGCGCGCCTTCCTTGCAATACCTAGCCTTGCTAGGGACACTGACCTACCTAACCGAAGAGGTTAGAAAAGTTACATGCACATTACTACTACAAGTAGCACGAAGGCATGTTTGAAGATCAGTTGAAGCATAGTTCGCACGCAAATTCCTTTTACGAAAGAGTGAAGGAAGATCCAGGGAGGCATCATGTTCTTTGCCATCTCTACGCACGCTGTTGACTGATCCAAGGGACGCTTCTCATTCGGGAATCTTTCTAGAAGCCGACCCGACTGGGTTGAATAAAGGTTGAGACGGGCTCTTGCTTGGAGTTGGGAAGAACACCTGCGTGGTATGAGCTGAGAGGGCGCATTTGCGACTTTTACTCACGAGTCACCCGTCTCTAATCTAGTCTAGTCCCTCGATGAGTTCCGATGTCCTTTTTTGCTGCTGCCCGACGATCTGTGTTCCCGACATGCTCCAGCATATTTAGCAATTCGTCATTGGCCAAGCTTATTCTCTCAGTGCCTGCGATTGGCTTTGCGAAAAAATCAGCCGCTTCACACCATTTTTAGAACTTCGAAATCTGGGGAGAGGGTTTACGGTAGCTATGGTAAGGGTTGGAATAGCTTGAGACAGGCTGGTGAGCACGCACGAAAGAATGAGGCTGCAATAGTTTATGGGCCCCAATTATTGAACGGGTCCTCTAGGGCAGTAGCATTCTAGTCTTCTTAGTGTATCATTGTCTATGAGTAAGGTCGTTTCTGAGTAGGGTACATGACCATTTCTTTCAAGACGCAGCAAACCTCAATTGTGGAGATTACGGTACAGAATGACGTGGAGATCGGGGAACTTTCCTTCTCTCTCTCTTGATACAATGGGAAGACAAGCGGAGACTTAGGATAAACATGGCGAGATATGCTAGACCACTACACACGAGAAAGGGATCAGATGAGAAGCACAAAAAGAAGAACAATAGCTCTCGGACTACCTTGATAGTTTGATGGTAGCTCGTCAACGGTACACCAAGTTCCCAAGACGCAAGCTCCCTCCAGCCCAAAAATCACTTCTTTTTGCTTTGGTCAGTCTTCAAACTGTAGCGCCTTACGAAATCCCCCAAATCAATCCGCCTCATTCCCTCAAAAAGGAATCCCTCCCACCAGCCGAGCCCGAAAGCAGTTAGCACTTTGGCTCCCGAACAAGGGGATGAGCGAATTGACCGTGCTGTGTGAACTAAGTAGCCCGGCTCTGCTCTGCCTCGATCCGCCCTCTTCAATCTTTCCAACGACCCTGCACCTACTTGACTTCAACCTTTCCTCAGTCACTTGCTCTCCGCGACAATCCTGCCCTCACCCCCCATCCCTCCACGTCTGCTGCCAGCTGTGGTGCTTGATGGCCAGTGGTCGTGCTCGTTTGTGCATTTGATTGGGAGTGCAATCTTGAGGTGTCTTTCATTCTTCTTCTGCTGCTGCTGCTGCTGCTGCTGGTGCGTATTTTTTATCGTTGATAATTTTGAGGTTGCTCTGCTCGCGCACCATCGCTTCTAAGTTCTTCGGCCATCCGTAATTTGCGTCGTTTCCTCACCAAACACCAACCTCAACCACCAAAATTCCACACCTGAGATCGTCTGCTCGTGGAACGTCGGCGGAGGTGTAAAAAGAAAAGAGTAGGCCCATTCTACTCCGGTTCCCATTTCTTCTACCCAGGTGAGCCCCTTCCGACCTCCAGCCTCTTTTTTGACACCATTGTCTTCTGGAGCTCCAAGCTTCAAAACGCAGCCTTCCTGCATCGACCGCCATCTGCTGCGCTACAGCTCTTGCCCTATTGCGCACCTGCTAATGCTTCTTTGATCTGACAGACAAGATCATCTCCACTAGAGAACCTTGCTTGGCAAGTCTAGGGTGGTCACGAAACATCCCCGACCTCACCTTGACCTTCTCTTTCGTCTTCATCTTCGGCGCGATTGTTCGCAATCCATGAACAATCTACATTGAAATATCAATCGAGAAGTAAGCACTCCGAATATGATTCCATACTTGTCTTGTGCTCCTGGGGGGTCGCTGGTCTGTCTCTTTCAGGGCGTCGCCGATTGGGCCAACCCTTGACTCCCATCTAGCCCTGCCCAAGAGTGAACCTCATCTCTGCCACGACATGAATTTTCAATACATGCTGACCTTCTTGTCATAGACTTTAAGTATTCTGGATTCATTCCATTCCATCCTCGAAGGCAACCAGCTCTAGTAATATCTATCTGGCCCACGTCTGGATCATGGTCCAGCCAAAGAAGGTTACCGACATGTCCAACGGAACCCCCAAATACACACAATCCAACATGGCCTTCCCACGAAAAGACACGTCTGATTCACGGGGAGGAAACCCAGTAAAGAATGAGGCTAGACAGAACGGTATGATCACTATACCATCTACTGTGTAACCCAACTGACGATATCAGGCAATGCCAGTACGTTCCGCACAGACTCAGCCATATCTGGAGGTCGAAATCAGGGCGAGCGCACACTTCAAAGATGGATCCCCGAGGGTCCTGCTGATCTTGACGGCTCCTTAGAGTCAAGTCGGAATAAAGCTCCTACCGGTGGTAGCAGTGGACCCTGGGATCAATTTGCGGAGAACAAACGCCTGTTTGGAATCACTACAGATTATGACGAGAACATCTATACCACCGCCATTGACAAGAGTCATCCGCAGTATAAGCAACGCTTAGCCGAAGCTGATCGGAAGGCAAGAGAGATTGAACGTGTTGCTGCTACAAACTCACATGTAGCTGAAGAGCGTATCATGGATAATGTCGGCGGGGAAGAGAATGGAGCTGATGAGGAAGACAAGTGAGTATTATCTTGATCGTCACACTGCATCGACACCTAACGTTATTCTAGGTACAGCGGCGTTCACAGACAACAGAACTTCCCACCATTGCCATCGTCAAATACCAAATACATGCCGCCTGCTCGACGAGCACCTACAGGACAGCCAACCGTCAGTGGAGCTCCTGTTGATCCTGCCATCATATCTTCTCAGCTTGCTCGTCCTGACAAGCCTGTCGCCGAGAAGCCAAAACCAGCAGCTATGCCTCCAAAACCACTAAAACCCGAAGTTTCTACACCCCCAACTACCGCAGAGTCAGGCTCGAATGCTACACCCGAATCGAAGCCGCTCGTCGTTGCTACGACGTCCTCTAGTCGCAATGCTTCTCCTCAGGTCAAGCCTGATGGAGTTCCAAATGCTACTGCAACTGTTGAGCGTGATGTTGCTACTGCGTTCAAAGGTTTCGCTGCCCAGCAAAGAAAGAATGTTGAGATTAGCCGCGTCACCAGAGCACGGAATGATAAAGAAATCAAGCTGAACGATCTGAAGAATTTTGCAAACAGCTTCAAACTTCATACCCCAGTCCCTTCCGATTTAGTTTCAATCATTGCAAAGGATCCTAAGAAACAAAAGGAGATCCAGGAAAAGGCACAGCGAAATGCTGAAGAAGCAAACAAAGCCAATAGCACAGATGTCGTCAAGGCAGTAGTTCCTTCTAACTCTCAACCTTTACAGCGGCCAGCCGCTACAGCACATGTATCTACTCCTTCGAACGTCCCCAATCGACAGAGCAATGGTCGCAGTTCTGTATTTCAGGGTTCTTTCAGAGCACCTTCCCAGCCTCAGCCTCCTCAGCAGAATCGTGCAGCAGGAAACTTGGGGGCAAGATTGAGAAACATTGAGCAAAATAAGCACACCCAGATGCCTCTAAATCCCATCCCTGTTCACGAGGCGAGGCTTCCTCCAACTGGTCCAGCCAGCACTGTTGATCCAAACTTCTCCCGTCGTTCGAGCGGCGTTGCAAGTGCCCAGGGCGGTAGGCTAAATCCAAACAGTAGCGAATTCAGACCTAGCCCTCACGCTGCGACCTTCAGCCCTAACGGGAATCCAAGCACTGGCTCTAGCCCTAAATCCGCCGTCAATGCTGCAACTCCAGTCCCCGTTTCTCGTTCATTGATTCGACACAAGCCAGTTCCTGAGTCAGAACGTCGGTCAATCCAAGGCAAATTTGATGCATTGGAACAAATTAAAACCCTGAAGCCCCAACAAAATAGAGACTGGAAGGCTACTGGCGGACTGAGACCAGCATATGACACTCCTCCGATCTGGAAGGCAGCAGGTGCTCTAGATGAGAAGCCAGACTCTCCAATCAAGTTGACGTACACTCAACTGTTCGACTTGTCGCCCTTCCCAGCGCAGACAATGTCGCCACCGAACCCATCAACTTCCTTTCCACAAGTACCTCACCAACATCAACTACCAATACATTTGCAAGGAGCTCATAATTTGGTTCTTCGCCAGTCCCCACGCCAGCCACCAATGAGTCTTCATAATCAACATCCCCATGGGCCAACCCCATCTTTCAATGGTCATGATGATCATCGCATGATGCCATCTCATTCTGCCCAATCCTTTGCATCTCCTCGTCTTCAAAATGTTCCTATGGCATACCCATCTCCAATGAACCAATCTGCTCAGATGGCATATAATCCAGCAATGATGCAGTATCCAGCTGCACCTCCGATGCAGGCCCAAATGCGTTCATTCTCTCAAAACCAGCAGTTCATTCCGCAGCAAGGCCCGATGGCTCCAATGATGATCCCGAACCCGGCCGGTACCTTTCTTACATCGCAAGGCATGGCACCAGGACCCCAAGTGATGTACCCACAACCCTTTTTACCAGGCAATGGACATCCTCCGCCAATGCCGGGTGTAAATGGTTACCCAAGCCCAGGACGAAGTGCGCCGATGATGATTAATCAAGGATCTCAGCATGGTCATCAACAACCAATGTATGGTATGACCCCTGGTATGAGTCCCGGTCCTCAGTTTGGTGGTCCCATGTATCAGCAGCAGCAGCAGCCTGTGCAGAGTGAGTACTCGGAGCGTTATTCGTCATCTCTATCACTAACGCAAAAACAAGTGCCTATGCGTGGATTTGGTGGTCCAAATCAGTTTGGAACAAGCCCTCAACAAGTCCATCAGTTCGGACCACAACAAAATCGAAACAACCATCCAAGTAGCAACTATAACAATAATAAGGGTTTTCAGCACCAGCATCAGAACGGCCCTGGAAACAATCAGATCCCAACTGGTCCTCAAGCGCGCGGCCCTGAGGGCAGTGAGGAGACGAAATGAAACCCTGTCCAATGTTCTATCAACAACAAATACCGGCGTCGATGCATTCGCATCATACAATTCTGCAGCACTATGTTAGCTGCAACCTTGATTGGTTCTTGCTACATATTTAAAGTCGATGCCTCTTTCCAGACGCTAAGACCTCGCTTGGATCAGCGCCACGAATGGTAGGCTGTCGGAGCACTTGGAATTTTGACGTCTTATCATGCCGTCTCAAGCACGCATGTCGGTGCGTTTTTCATTTTGCTTTCCCATGGGCAATCATTGTACATTTCATGGAGAGATCTGATTTTGTATCAGCAGAAATTGCCCACGAGCCACTCGAACTGCTCACACTCGGTTGGACAATCTGCACCCCATTGCAGGAAGGAAGGGAAGGACATCAGTATTACTCTAGTCGTCGAACACTGGGTCAATGCAAGCGGTGAAGCTGACCCGGCTGGCAGATTAGGGACGTTGATTTATGGGAATTCTTGTGGATGGAACCTTGGCATTCAAAAATCAGATACCTTGTGCTCTGATGACATGTATCGCAGCAGCTATAGGTCTATAAGCTTCTTCCCACCACTCTTTCAGATCTTGTGACGTCTTGATTGCAATTGACAGGTTTTATTTTTCAAATGCTTAAAACTTGTCTCTATTCCTCGTCGGAATCGCCTGGCGGATCCAATCCCGCTGCCTCCTCACTGGGCAATTGTTTCGGGAACCACCCATACACGGTAAAGTCAATCAACAGCTCTCCTAACGATCCTGTATTTACCACTACACCCTCGCTACGTAAGACTTGTGCTTGGTGTGCAGCACCAGATGGGTGTCCTCTATGTCTAGGTCAGGGTAAGGTCTTCAGAACAGACAAGCGTGACTGACCTAGGTGATATAGCACCCTTGGAATTTATAACACGCTGCCATGGTACATTCCCGAAATGGAATGGAAGAGTAGGATCATTGGGGAGGTGCTTGAGACAGACACCAACTTGTCTGGGACGTTGTGCTAAAGTGCCGTGAGCTAGATCTCATGATGAGAGAGTGGGGACCTTACGAGTGCCTACAAGTCTGGCAATGTGCGCGTAGGAGGTCACTTTCCCATATGGGACTTCTTGAATAGCAGTATAGACAGCATGGAAGAATGCTTCTGCTTCTTCACTGCGTGGCATGTTTCCTAGTGAATGCTGATACTGTTGGTGAGAATGAGAGCGGTGGGAACGCGTTCGGATTTTAAGAACATAGATTAATAAGTCACGTAATCAGCTGACAGCTGGGTTCTAAGGGTGTTGGAACGGCCCATAATAGTAAGACAAGAGATCTCTCCTAATGGACAGCTAGGAAGGGCCACACAGCTTTGCCAGCATGTGTGCGTTGTGTTCCCAGCCTCCCAAATTTGAAGTACAACAAAACACGGCCTCGTCAAAGCTAGGTCATCATGTTCTCCCTAATGTATTTCCCTTCTCAAGATTTTGTCTCTCTTCATTCAGACTTACACTCTTCGTTGAGAAGAACTCTGCGCCCAGCGAGCTCGTTTGCTGGTCAGGGCGTCAGCCCCGCCAATTTTACCTGATTTTCCTTCTCTATTGAGCTGTCCAATGCAACTCAAATCGACACTTCTCGCGCTTCCGGCGCCACTATTGACCCTTCTCTCGTTGCATACTATTCCGGCGCAGTCTGCTCAGGATGGTCAAGATTCGTTGCAGTGGCCATGGAATCTTCCCAAGCATGTCAAACATTGGCCCGAAGACCCCCCAACTCGAAGGCGCGACCTTGAAGTCATAGAGGAGCATCTACGACGAGGCGGGAACCCTGTAGGAGTTATGAAAATGCCTGCCGATGAAGGGGCCAAGTTTTATATGGAGTACTGGCAATTTGAGGGGAATGGAGAGCAGATGAGCTTCCAAGATATACCACGACTACGAGGAAGAGCACAGGAAGATGCTAGCCAGATAGCGAATGAGTCCATAGCCATGCCGTTTGAACCGCCTTTTGCACTTCACACAGATCAGGATTGGAAGGAACTCGACCTTAAAAGGACGCTGCAGAAGTATAATGCTGCCGTGGCGGTCAGAGCATTGCTGGAAAAGAGATCATTCGTATGCCCGACGGGAACTGCAGATTGTTCTGCGATTGGGTACGGCAATTACTGCTGCACTACAGACGAAACTTGCTTTGCAATCACAGATACGGGACTGGGGCCTGTTGGGTGCTGTCCGACAGGAAGTACCTGTGGAGGATCTATCTCTACTTGCAATGCTCCTGATACAGCTTGTGATGATAGTGTAGGAGGGGCTTGTTGTGTAGAGAACTATGTCTGTGCCAATCCAATTGGATGTAAGTGATTCTTGCTGTAGTTTCGATCTGAATTCACGCTAATGAAAGTAAGGTATCATTAATCCTTCACTGGTCGTTACGAGCATTGTAACATTAACGGTATTTACTTCTCAGACAACGACTGTCATTACCAGAACAACAACGTCAACTTCTAGCCAAGCAACATCTGCGCTTCAGACCACTTTACCCTGCTCGTCGGGCTTCCATGCCTGCCCGATTGGTCTTGGAGGCGGATGTTGCGCTACTGATCGAGTCTGCGCTTCTCTATCTTGCGGTCCAGCCCCTGGCTCGTCATCCACAACCACAACCACAACCACAACAGCCTCTTCAATAATAACCACTACTGCTACTTCAGCTTCAGGTGTTGCTCCAGTACGCCCTACAAGCGACTCCTCAACCACAACCCAACCTCCGACAACATCACCAGTAACAGGTACTTCTTGCCCCACAGGATTTTATGCATGCTCGGCTTATTATGCAGGAGGTTGCTGCCGAACCGGCCGTAACTGTGATACAACATCATGTCCAAGCGCCGAGTCTACGACCATTGTCAGCGCTGGTGAAACGATTGTAGTACCTGTTGGCTCAGCAGCAATGTTGACAAGTCCTACGGGAGCATGTGCAACTGGCTGGTCAAGTTGTGCAGCCAGTCTTGGAGGAGACTGCTGTCCAAATGGGTACGATTGTGGGACGGCAAGTTGTTCGTCTGTTGGGACTTCTGCTACAGCGCTGGTGCAGAAGGGCAGTCCAAATTCTGGCATAAAGTCTGACGAAGGAAATATGAAGGTGTTTGTAACAGTTCTAGCTGTTGGGTTGGCTCTGCTGTACTATTAAGAATTTGCTATACTGTTTTACATGATAAGTAAAAATTGATGCCATGGAAAGCCTATTTACCTCCACCTACCTACCTACCTGGGTAGACATGCTGCGATATGCCACGTGATCACCCCCTGACTTCGGAAGCGAGAAGGCGTGATTTCAGGGCGGCGCAATTGTGACGTGGGGCATCCCAGGACAAATTGTAAAGTCCAACATCGCTGACGATATCCTACTCAACACATCATCTACCAAATGACATTTGCTTCGACGCACCGGACAAAGATACACCATTAAATAGAAAGCTTGATACTGGATCACAAACAGAATTCAAAAGCTTGGTCAAAAGAGGGGCGTTCCACTGAGGCAGAGAATCTATCTATTGCACAATTCCGAGCCAGCTCGAAATACCTGAACAGTCACCCCTTAAAGCGCCTGTATCTTAGCCAGAAAGAGCAAAAACCATGGCGCCTTCAACCTCACGCGCCCCCTCCACCAACGGCGGAGCGCAAACCCTCCAAGTCCAAGTACACAACCCCCCGGCAGCCAGCACAACCCAGACAACCACAGGGCCAGTTTTGCACCTCCGCGGCGCCACGCGCGAGCAGGAAATCGTCATCGCCGGCTCGGGCACAGGTAGACGCATACAATGGGCTGAGGGGGTGGTGGATAACGAGGGCATGGGCAAGAAGAAAAGCAAAGTCTGCTGCATCTACCATGCGCCCAAGGGGATCGACGAGTCGAGTGACGAGAGCTCTAGTGATAGCGATAGTGGCAGTGAGAGCGAGAGTGGAGACGATGGGACGGCAAGGCCGAGTCGGAAGGAGGGGTGTGGACATAATCATGGGAAACGGCCGAAGAAAGGGAAGGGAAGAGAGAGGAGCCCGAACGCTTATGAGAAAGTGCCGAGGAGGAAAGATGATGGGGGATTGAATGGAAAGGGATGATAACTGGTAGTGATGGTTGGATGCATATAAGAGGGGGTTCCTGGTTGTATTACCCGTTACATTTTTGGCGTTGGGCATGGCATGGCATGGCGTTAGTATGCGTATGGGATGACATGGCAAAGCATAGCACATTACAGCATACAAGCTTCTCATATATCAAAACCTGTAAGGATTTCACTGAAATCTATCACTCAGTTAAGCAGTCTTTATATTGTGTTCTTATTTTACGCTACTTGGACTGCAATGGATTGACTACCGTTAAAAAAAGAGACTTGACACAAGATCCGACAACAGACCTATATTCATATTAAGGAACATGCATTGAGTGTTTTTAATATGTTTCAAGCGTTCGCAACTCCAACTTGCGTCAGGTTCGAATGCTCCAAAATTTGGTTGACTTCACAACAATATCAATGTCGCCAAGTACTTTCGACTTAAGTTGATGCTAAATAAGAGAAGAGATTACCTAGGTATGCTTCACCGTCCCTGCATGTACTAAACTTTCTTCTCGATCGGCAATGCTAAGAACCTTTGATTCCAATTTCTCCCATAGCTTGTTAACAGAGAATAGCCGTCCCATGTTTCCTTCTATACCCAACGTCTAAGTCTACTCATCAACATATTGTACTCGAGCGAGAGCGTATTATACATATCATACACACAGCCATCCCTTTTCTTCCGTTGCCTCAGGGGCTGCCAAGTCTTGCCTTCGGCTTCTTGACCGGTAGAGCAGCACGCTTAGCTGCCTTCGCCTCCTTAGTGGTTCTCTTCCCAATGTCCCACCCCCAGCCACGAAGCATCTTCACAACCCTCGGAGTCACAGCAGCTGCAAGTGGGACGCGAAGGAAGATGAAAGACTTGTGGATTGCATAAGCGAGAGCCAGTTGGGTTGCGAGGCCTGTTGTTGGTTAGTTTGAGTTGCTCACTTCTAAGCTAAAAGAGATTAGATTGAGTGCTCACTTGCTTCGCTCTTATTTCTAGCTTGAGCTTCTTCAACACCCCAACCTGCCATCTCGACGTGCTCAGGGACTGTGTCGTTTCCAAACATTTCTTGTTCCTTATTCTTAACTGCAAAGCGCCAGTCATGCCAGGATTGCTTGACGCTTTCGGGGATGAGCCGTTTTACGTTGGAGACTATCAAGTGCTCCCATTCCCCTAGTGAGTTGTTAGTATCAGTTATACTATCAAATATAACGTAGTAGGCAGAATTCCACCAAAACTGTGAATGGCTCTGATAGCTCATTTAATCTGGTTAAACAACTTCTCATAGGCAGATTCCTAGCCGAAAACTTGATCTGCAATCTCACCTGTATTCTAAGAACAGGATTCACTAGGGGTCTAGGAGGAACTTCCTATCAAACCTCTAATTAAATCACAAACAGGAAAGTCGTCGTGGGTTTAAACTCAACAAGCAGTCAAGAACTCCTCTCCAATCCTGCTCTTGAGTCTAAAATTGATCGGGAAGATGCTGGCCGTCGTTAACCAAAGGAAAATAGCTCACCAATTCTATCCGTTCCCAAATATCTAACTAGCATATAGCAGAAGGGAAAATCGAGCGCGCTCAAAGTCAGATACACCCCCAAAGCAGACCACCCATATTCCCTGGACAATTTCTTCATCCTCGCGCCTAGAGTTTGCGGTTCCGCCTCTGCGGCTGCTCTCGGTGATCCCAGGTTCGCCGTCGGGTCTGGAGACGTTGGCTTGCCATTGCGTCTCACACCGGAGTTGTGGAAGAAGCGGAGATTTCGCAGTCGCTGGAGGATAGTTGTGGTTCGCGAAGATTGGCGAGCTTGGGAGGGAAGTGTGAAGCCAGTTGTGCTGGAGGAGGGTTTTGAGGTGCGGGATGTAGTATACGTTCGTTGGGTGAGCAAGCGGAGGTTTGCTCTGGCTTGTAACGAGGGTTGGAAGGTCGTTGGGAACCTCGTTACCCCTCGCGCTCTGAAGGTAGATGTTGCGGTCCGTAGCATCTTGCTTGCTCACACCGTCGCCAGAGTAGTGATGGCTGGTTCAAGATATGGGGTTTATTTGCCTTGACGTACAATTACAGCGTTGGGAGCTGGCCGAACAGATCTACCTTGATGGGGAATAGTCTTATTCTAGGAATCTCGGCGGGTGAGCTGCTGGAGAGTGGGAAGAGAAAAGTCCAGCTATTGGCACATAATTAATCAAGCCATTGTCGATATCAAATGGTCTGCGGACAAAGGGCTTCTCTGAATGCTCAAATTATTTTAGCGGCAACTTCCACTCACAGGGGTCCGGACCCATGTACGATGACGATCAGCGGACGACGGGACAAGAATTGATACAGCCCAAAGTACTTTCACGATAATATATATACCCAGACTTGTGTCTCTTGATGAGTCGAGATATTTACTCAACAAACGTATACTGATATTAGACAGCAAATACTTTTCCTCGACTAATATCCAACTTGACCTGGAAGTATGTACGTCTGAATCACCGCTAACCCTCCCTCTGCATCCTTTCCTAGGCCAGGTAGCTTGTGTCCACCCAGCTGGTGTAGGTGCTGCCCAAAATAGTCGAGATAGAAAGGGCTGAGCTACGCTTGGACGAAAAGCTCGCTCTTGTTCCCGAAGCCCCAGTCCCAGTATTATCATACTCTTCAAAGGTAACATCCTCAGTACTGTTAAGTTAAATCAAATTAGTCAATGCGAGCAGCGAATTTGCCTCTTGTATCTACTCACTTCGCTTCCGTTGAACTCCATACTTCCCATCCAGCGCTATTGATTATGGCGCTCAAGGAAGTCTCCTGAAAGACTACTCTTGCACTAGACCCTAGAAGTCAATATTTTCATAGCCAAGTAGAGTATATACTATTCAAAGGCACCCTATGGAAGTGTTTGGGGAAAGGGAAACGCTTACTATTCGCTCCACGGCCGGCCAAGGAAGACGGTTCCCGCACCGACAGAGTCGCCGGAGGCTGCTTCCACCGTTGACTTGTTGATCACATAAAACGAAGAGTCGGTCGATGAGGCACGGCCATTAGCAGTGATTGCTCCTCCGCCAGCTGAAACTGCAATTGTCGAACTATCAATCCACGCAATAGCGTGCTGGCCGAAGATGAAATCGACTGCTCCCTCAATATAGCATTTGGCGTAAACCTGGTTGCCGGTCTCGGCGAGGAGAGTGTCTTGATATCCTAAAGTGATACGTTTAGTACACAACATGGTAATATTCCGGGTTAAACAAGGACTATAGATAAACTCACCATAGAGTCCAACGCCATAATACCCCTGCTGAGTATTATAGGCAGACAGTGCAATGGCTTGCGATCCTTTTCCATAAGTGTTCTTAATGTTGATATTATAGAACTTAGTGTTAGCAGACAGGTTAATCACAGTTCCTGTTTCTTCGTCATTCGCAGCCCCGCTAGCAAGACTCGAGCTGTGAGAGATAGTGACCACATTCGAAGTGTACGACGATGTATCCGCTGTATAGCCATAGATAGTGAGAGACGACTTCAATGACGGAATATTTACTTGCTCCGAGTAGGTGCCAGCATAGATGAAGATGCTTTGAGCAGTAGTAGAAGTTGTGCTCAAGGCATTAATAGCTTTTTGAACCTGAAATATGTAAGCGAGACCGGAGGGTTACAGACTTGAGGAGATTGACAAACAGTAGAGTAGGTCTTTCCTGAACCAACAGTAAGTGCTCCTGAAGGTGGTGTTGTGCGACTAGTTGCCAGTACAGCAGCAATCACAAAACTCAGAGCAAAGAGGAAACGCATGATGAGGAGGAAGTAGGATCAAGGACTGAAAGAGTATATGAGGCTTAGCCTTCAGCTCAAAGCTGGTAGCACATCAACATATATACCAACTATACCAGATCACACGAGGAGAAACAAATTCCCAGCATTTCATGTGTAGAACTAAGCAAGGCCAAGGCCTGGTAGTGGGGTCTAAACGGACGCTCACATTGCTCAAAATTGAATTGTGCAAAGGGATGATGGGTCTCAGAAGAGAAGTTGAGGATTCGAGTGACCCCTCTCCGAGATTGAGGGTGACCACTCCACCAGAAATGGAAGAGGCTGGGTGGATGAAAGCTATTGCGGCTCTCAACAGCAGATGGTTGATGGAAAAGGTGTCCTAATTCTCCATGAGACTGGACCCCAGCAAGTCATCGCATATTGCGAGTTTGAGCCATTGGCGGGGCCACGAGGATTACCGAAACATGATTCATTTAAGAGAATCAAGCGGAAGAGCTATCTAGAAAGTTTTACATGCTCTTCTGTATCGGAGAGAGCGTACGCAGGTACCGCCGGGCCGTTGATTTCTGTCTCTCGTCGTCCTCCGCGTTGCCTGCCATCTCAACTCAAGTCAACGGACCTTGGGATGCCACCAATCAATCCAAGAACGGACTCGCAGTTGATTCTCGTGATACTATAGCCACAATGACGATGGCTGTGATGTGATGGAGGGCGCTGTGTAGAAGCAGCGCCGAGAGTCGTCAATTCGAGGAATATCGCAAGGAGGAGGCTAAGGCCTCAGCATTTGGCGTCACCAGGTCGTCTTCTCTCTCGTGTGCGAGAAAGGCCACCAGTCGGATTCGCATGGCCATCGGACATTTCTGAGCTGCGTCTTCCCCAGAATGTAACCCGATCTGCCCTGTATGCGAAACCTGAGACGCGGAAAATTGAGCAGACATTGGCGTAACCCGGTGAGCGGCGCCCCATGACGGCCAGAGTCCCGTTTAGGTAAACAAACCGCCGCTTCAGGCACCTCACTCTCTTAGCAGTAATGTCACTTGGCGTCCTATGAGGTGTGCCGGCGAAACAATCTTCCCTTGCCCTTGGCTTTCAGATCCTTCTCCTCTAGAGTTGTGGACCGCTCCCTTGAGAGAGAGAAGTTCTCTCCATTTCTCAAGGCATTTAAAGATGCCCGTGCAAGCTCTATTTCTTTCTCTTGACTTTGGGTAGGCTTCTCTACTTGTAATCCTTCAAGCCACTCTGCTCAGTGTTTTTGGCAATCTCCTTCCCAACATGTTCAAGTCTCATCTACTTCAAGCATTGGGCCTGTCCCTCAGCACCTTTTGCCTTTTCGTCTCTGCTTCCCCTATGCCGGTTGCTACCCCAGCTCCGAATATCAATGACGCTTTTGCTCTTGAAAAGCGTGCTTCCTGTACTTTCACTGCAGCTTCGGCAGCGAGCAAGTCAAAGACAAGCTGTGCAACCATCGTCCTAGACGGTATCACAGTTCCGTCAGGAACGACTCTTGACCTCACGGGTCTGAAGTCTGGCACGCATGTAAGCCTCTGACTCAAGTTTGAAAACCTCTCCCAACAATCATAGGTCATCTTTGAAGGCGAGACATCTTGGGAATATGAAGAGTGGAGCGGCCCGCTATTCTCTGTTTCAGGTGAGAACATTGTGATTACTGGAACTTCAGGTCACGCTCTCAATGGAAACGGTGCAAAGTGGTGGGATGGTAAAGGGAGCAATGGCGGAAAGACGAAACCGAAATTCTTCTACGCTCACTCTTTGACTGGAACCTCTTCCATCACGGTAAGCAGTGTTGATTTTCTAACTCCCTTTTCCTCCTTACAACCAAGAAAATCATGTACTGATCAACAGTTAGGGCTTAAATATCCTGAACACTCCGGTGCAATGTTTCTCTATTGACTCGTCCACTGGTCTTACAATTTCAGGCGTGACAATCGATGACTCGGCCGGAGATACTGGTAGTTTGGGACACAATACAGATGCATTTGATAGCAGGTTTCTTCTCTTGCGCATGAAAAACACATACTTATAACCTTGCAGTTGGCTCATCTACAAGCATCACTATTTCAGGAGCCACTGTCAAAAATCAAGATGATTGCTTAGCGATCAACTCCGGAACTGTGAGACATCTTTGGGCATCATTAGACCTGTACTAATATTTCTAGGATATTTCATTCACTGGCGGAACTTGCTCCGGGGGCCATGGTCTTTCTATCGGCTCAGTTGGCGGCCGTAGTGACAACACCGTCAAAACCGTCACTATATCCTCCTCCACCGTCAAGAATTCCGCGAACGGTATCCGCGTCAAGACCGTATCTGGAGCCACAGGTTCAGTCTCAGGAGTAACATTCAAAGACATCACCATATCTGGTATCTCCAGCTACGGAATTGTGATTGAGCAAGACTACGCGAACGGTTCTCCTACAGGCACACCTACAGCTGGGGTCCCGATCACGGACCTCGTCGTATCGGGCGTTAAAGGGACGGTAGATTCGAGTGCTACGAATATCTATATTCTTTGTGCCTCGGGGGCTTGTTCTAGCTGGACATGGAGCGGTGTATCTGTTACTGGAGGGAAGACGAGCACTAAGTGTGAAAACATTCCGTCAGGAGCTTCTTGTTAGAGGACTTGGTGACCGAGCTGCAAGCAATGCCAAACTGGCTTGGCAACTATAGTTAGAGGATTAGTGATATGACCTCTTTTCGTTACTCTTTACACCCTAGTATTTGAATTGCTCTGGTTTATCCAGAAGTAAAAGTTGAAAGCTCGTTCCTCCTTCGCTGTGAATCTGCTAGAGACATGCTCTATGATAGCAGGAACATCAGCTCATTGAACGCATAGAGCTCGATTAAAGCCCAGTATCCCATCTTAGAATAGATTGGATCGGGTAGAGCGCTCGCTTCTAAAATGACTGGCGAAAATGAAAGAGTATTTGCTTAGAACGAAATTGTAAAAGATTGACGTGCCGAGAGAGTATTGATTAGTACATAGTTGTATGTTGTAGCAAGTTGAGTGATATTTTCTTTTCTAAGAAAATACCTTCAACATAAGGTTGTGTTGGATCGTACTGCTTATTTTCTAGAACACAAATATCATAGACTTCCTTAGAATGCTGGAGCTAAATTTTACTCGGAGGTTCAAGAGTACGCCCTTAATATTCTACCCAACACTAAGGACCAATCGCGGGGAAGAGTGGCTCAGAATCACAAATATATTTAGGAAGAGGTTGTCGCGTAACGGTGCTAATCATATTATTGAAGGGTGATGCTTATTTACAAGTCGAAAACTGTACTCAAGCCGTCATATCCTGCCATCGACAATCGAGCGACTCAAACCTTCTCCAATTGAGTCTCGATATAATCTCCTTTCTCCTCAACCTGCATGCTTCTCCATTTTGCGCGCTGCTGACTGCGACAACGGTACCAGATTAAGAACAGCAAGAACGTGATACCAATTTGAGTGCCGAAGCCAAGCACGCCAAACACCTTGTTCCTAGCAACAGCAAATGTATGACTACCGGTATAAGGAACGCCAATAAGATCGCTATTGCCATCTAGGCTATGGTGAGAGCTATTTTCGTGTGGAATATAAGTCTCAGGGCTCTGGAAAACATCGACGGTTGCGTTCGTCTGAATCAAGGCAAGGGCATTTTCGTAAACTGAAGGGGCAATTGGAGCACACTTTGCCTGTCCCGAATTCATAGCTTTCTTCTCCCCCTCTATAGACTGCTGAAAATTATATCTGGAGTCACTGGGGATCTTGCTGCTCCGATTCTCCAGGATTTTTTCGGACTTTCTTGCGTGGGGCGAAATGGGTGACGGGATGTAGGGAGGCGGAATATATGGCGGTGGATCTCCTCGTTTCTTCAACCGTATCTGCATCTCATTCCCATCTGAAGATCTCTTGAAGTCACAGAAATCCGGTTCGGTCCCATCCAGCTGTTTAGGACACTTGCTGCTCCAGCCCACGGTTAAGACGGGCCAGTACAGTCTCCCACCAGCTAAGAAGTAGCCAGACCGTAGCCCTTCACTACTCCTCCACCATCCAAATTCTTTGCCCTCCCCCCAGGGATTTCCTAGCCCCTTCCAATTGTCCCGAGTATATCGCTTGAACTCCTTATCAAGCCTATTGGGGAGACATGTGTGGTCTTTGCACCCGTGTGCCAGCAGAATCTCACTGGCATATGGACAGGCAGTATAATTAAAAGTCGAATCACCGTAAGACATCAACACCGGATTAGTAGGCGAACCGTTAGGAAGATCACCATATCGGATGTACTGCCATGTCAAATTGCGGGCGGAGCATCCGTGTTGATGAATGTAAGAATCGGCGGAGAAAGAATTTCCCATTCTGATAAGCCCGCAATACCGGTCCTACGTTCAAGAGACACGCGATGTCGACACAGTTTCGTTGATATCTGAGACGGGAAATGGTAGACTAAGGATATGGATGAGAGTAAGGAGGATTTACTGAACGTCAAACTGATGAGAGACCCAAAGAAATGAGACGGACAGTTATTGCGGCTCAAAAATGCAAGCGAAGAGAACGGAAGGCACGCTTTGAAGACATAATCAAGATCCCAGTAGCCAGGAAAGCGTGTCTGGACGAGAAATCGAAGACTGGCTTTCTTGACTCGGCGCTGATGAAGAAATGGAAAACGGAAGAGCACAAAGGCAAGAGCCGCAAGGAAGAGCGTCCAACTTGAAGACACAAAATATTCCACACATTCAAGAATTTACACTATAGTACAATTCTCTCCTACTGTTCACAGAGAAGGTCCGCGATCTCGATAGAGAGATGCTTAATCATGTGCCACGTTCCAACGCACAACAATCAACCTATATCCGAAATAATGTACGTCTAAGGGATTCACAAATGTCTGAAAATCCTGCTCTCTCTAGCCCGTAATCCTCCAATTTCACCCATTCCGAAACAGAATGAAATATCGCCGTTTCAGCAAAGGCGATTTTTAGGAAGACTCAACGCATCTATCGAGATATCCCTGCTGCGCCAATGTTCGTTATGAATACGACTTTCCACCAGTACAGAATCCAACCCAACCCCGCAAGTGCAATGCTAAATGTGACTTGTTCCATACACAGGCCCTGTCTCCGGGTTGTTGTGTGATGGAGATGCAAATAATTAAGACAGACGACACCACCGGCCTATTTTAGAGAGTATAAAGTCGCCAAGCAAAAACGCCATTCAATTTCATTCATCAATGATCGTAACCAGCTCCAACTTGCCATGGGCTGTATTTTAATTAGCTTACTATAAGATACGAGGTTGCAAATGGCTCACCTGGCATTGTTCTGGCCCCGGTAACCGACAGGACTCGCGTTATGCTGCGACCGATATCCCGCCGAAAGATTAGTGGAAGAGTCTCGATAAGGCGACGGTGATGGTTGAGTGGACCGTGAATGGTCTTGATATGGCCCACCACGACCGCCAGCTGGGAATAGAGGCACAGACGGGTCAATGGGAGAGTGAGGAGGCTCTCTGTATGTTCCGGAATTGGCAGTCGACGGAGGCAATGGGTGATTGGCCGGGTTTCTTAGAGAATCCGACGACCAGGACTCGTTATCGTCATCAAGATCGAGATTATGCTTGTAACCCATTTTGTCGCCTCTAGCAGTAGCACCTAAGGCGTCAAGCTCAGTAGTAAGTTGTGTCTGAGATTTGATGAACGAAGCTCGGTCATCACTCATTGGCTGGTATCGACTGTCAGGATTCTTGCGGACAAAGGCGTAAGTGGTGGCGATCAAAACGAGAATCAAGAGCACCAAGGAGAAAACAGCGTTGACGACGAAGAAGATGACACCCATAACACCGGTAACCAGACCTGGCTGGTTGAAAATATTCGTGAAAACTAGAAGGAAGATTGCATTCAAGAAGTTGATGGCGCAAATGGCAATGTTGAATGTATTCGTGCTCTTGTCCATCCATGGGCGAATGACGCTTGCTGCAATTAAGAGGACGGCCTCAACAAGAACCAAAGCAATGGCCTGCACAGTTCCTGAATTCTGGCCAAACGCAATGAATATGCCCTTGACAACAATGTAGGCAAGCATTGGCATGATGAAATAGTACGCAGTTGCTCTAAACTGGACATAGAGGAATCCCCACTTATTCAGTGCTGACGGGTCCGAGTAAAGAATGTATGCCGGGTTTTTGTGCATCTCAACAGAACGTCTTGCAATTCGAATGACTTTGATAGCTGCCCAGGCAAGGGTTCCAGTCATGCCGAAGAAGAAGAAAATAGCAAGGACGACCTCGGCAGGCGAATCAACCTGTGTAAATTCCCACAGGCAGAGAATGGTCATCTGAGGATAACCGATGAGCACCATGCGAAACATAATGCCCTTAAGAACTGTGAACCATCCGTTGCGAAAGTCCTGGAATTTGTCACTCTTCATCCACCTCATCCGGACGGCGAGTTCGCAGAAACCCTTGAACATCGCAACAAAGATGATGGTAAAGACGATAAAGATGCAGAAGAATGCAAGGCCGGTCAAGAAGAGATTAGTAGATTCTATGCCAGCTCGGAAAGCGACTCTCTTGATACCCTTGACAACGTAGTTGCCGGTTGTAGAACCAGTAGAAGTAGAGGTAGCTCGCTTGCTTAGCTCGTGCGCACGAGTTAGAAGTCTGATTGTATGCTCAACACTACGCTTGGCAACTACACCCAACGACCTCTTTTCAACTTGAACAGACTCGGTTGTGAGACTGTTCAGTAGGGTGGCAGGAGTCCCCCCAGTCGATTTTTGGTACCAAGTCGCAATGCTCTGCATGAAGTTGACCCTGATAATACCCATACTCCATTGGAAGTTCTGAGTCCATGATTGAACGATGGGCGGGAGAGGAATTGAAGTCAGTCCCACAATAGCCTGGCCTTGAAAGTAACCAAAGAGAGAGAGCGCGTTTGCGGCAACGTGAGCGGCAGTATTGGAGTGTCCCAGTCCCGAGGTAACGGCTGAAGCAACGAGGGCTAAGCCAGCAATGACAGCAGTAGCCCATCCAACGCCCTTCTGGTCAACCGTTTGTCCGTTGGAAAGATTTGCTTCAACACAAGCCAAACTAACGCCGGGGTTGTTAGTTGCATTGATAACAACTTTCACGTTGGCATCAAGATCAGGCACTCCGTACGCAATGCCGGGAATCCGATCAACAGCTGACTGGTCAATTTGGATGTTAGACTGAATATCGATCTGTCCTGTGCTCATAGGGCACATTCCATTCAGGTTCATTGTACATGGATCGAGTGTCTCCTTCAGGATGGTGTATCCATACGCTGTCACATCAATTCCAAAAGATACATTTCCTTGAATGGAAGAGACTCCGACAATATCAAAGGTGATGGTTCGATTATCCGGGGTAAAGACAACGTTGAACAAGCTTGCTGTGAAGCTCGAGTTGTCCTGGCAGGTATTGAGCGATTTCGACTCGATTAATTTGGTTGCTGAGGCGCCAGAGAAAAGAGCGGGCAGAGATATTAGAGATAGGAGAGGTGTAAACAGTATTGAAGACCGCATGATGGCGGATGTGAGGCGACGAAAACGGTCGCGGTGCAAAGAGGGGATTGGATCGAGGTCTCGCGATCCCCGGATCGAGGAACGTGAGTCTAAGGGGTCGAGTCCTTCTCAGATACTGAATCTATCGTCGCAATCGGGTATGGAACTAGGAACAATGGGCTTCGATGACCAGCGACGGAGGATGCAGGTTCGTGGTGAGCGGGTGAACAACGAGTGAGAGGCTTGGTGCGGAGGGAGGAGAAATCGAAGTCGAGAACGAAGGATGTCGACAAAGATTCGATGCTTGTGGTTGCGAGAGGAAGATGGATGGTCAAGGGGAAATATCGTGGTTGTTGAAGGAGAGGCGGGCGGCGTTGTTGGAAGGGGGAATGCGTCTGCAGGCGTATTACAATGGCTCAGGCTCAGGACGGCCTAGGCTAAATGAAGTTAGGATGGGGTCTGAAGGCGAAACGGATGTGCGTTCTCTCGGCCAACCATCTTATTTTTGGCCAGTGGGTCGTAATGGTCCTCTCTTCCCTCTTCTCTCGTGCTGGTCTCTCGTATTTCCTGCTGCGGTTGTCAGGAATCTCCTCGAGCAGTCAGTGATTCTGAGCTGACATTACAGCACAGCTTGCGAAATGCGCGCGGTCCGAATGGCTCTGAGCCTGGTCGCAAACGGCATCCGCAGATGAGAACAGGATCAGCACAAATTATTCTCCAAACAAGATCCAGCCGAAATGGTACATGGGACGAGTGGACCGTCTTCTTTCCACCCTCACAGCGACACTGGGAGTTTCTTGGTCCGTGGCCTCCGACGTCTGTAACGGCTCGCGTCTGGCACTTTGGGCCTGCACACCCAAAATCTTCAATCCCCGTTGGCGACCCATCCGTATCGGCTTGCACAGCCTCCTCCCACCATGGAGCCTTCGTATCAAATGATTTGCCTCCATCAGACGCGAGCTGATGGTCACCTTGCATAGCCAAAAATTACTAAGACAATCTTCGTAATTCATATTGCATCGAAGCGCAACCAGCAGGATTTTTCGGAATCCCGCTGACCAGCCAGCGCGAGATGCTTGTCACTACTAAATTGCACCAGGAAAGACTTCCCACCGGAGGCTGGCACCCTCGAGTAACGTTGATCTTTGGGTTCGCATAAACCAAAGATGTCATGCCGTTGTTTTCATTTCTTTCAAACATCACTCGTAGCAGGTTTCCGGAAGGCGACCCAATCAACAACTCTACTTCCCGATACAGTATTCTTAACGGTTCCCCATCCTCCCCCATTATTCTGGATTCTTGATTGATGTCACTTCGGTGATCTGCTGCTCCAGCTTGGCTTCAGCCTCGAGAGCGAGATATGTTTAGAAGCACAATTCATGGCGGGCAATTTACTTCATATTGACTTTATCGTCTTATAAAGGTTTCTCCAGCTACATTGACCATTCTCAAACTTTCCTCTGATTGACTTGACCCTGAAATCAAGACCCTCGACTCGCGCTAAGCGCTCCGACTTGACATATCTGAGATACAAAATGTAACAAAAGATCGTGCTATCAATGAGGTATGAAGCTAGCCACGTCGCCTTCATTCGATGAGGACAGCATAGCATACCTAGTCAATAAGTAGGTACTTGTGCAGTGATCATATAGTTTGAATTAAGCATGACCGCTCAGTTTATTTTGGAGATCTCCTCACGTGCTAAATCTGATAAGCACTAGCGCCGATTGCTATCGGTACCCGCTGAAATTTATTCTCAAGCATTTTTAACTCCTAGGTCCTCCTCGTCAAGAATCGAATCGAAACAATGGAATCAGCAGATACTCACAGCAAGAAGCGTAAGAGGAAGCATGGTGGATCGAAATTGGACAGCTTCGAGTCTGTGACAGCCACGAATGGTTCTCACTCTGCGACCGCAGAACCAGGAAAAAAGAAGCGCTCCAAGGAAAGATCACACTCAACAGCTAAAAAGATACTTGAGGCAGAGGACGAGGAGGAGACAGTTGAAAGTGAAGAACACAATGTCATCGTTGATGACGACAATGAAGATCTGGAAGAAGTGGAAAAATTAGCGGGAGGGAGAGGAGAAGAAGATGGGGATTCAGACAACAATGAGAATGAAGAAGGTGGACACCTCGAGACGTCAGACGTAGGCGCACTCTCACTACCCAGTGCCGGGGCTCAAGCACAAAAGTTTTCGGAACTGAATTTGTCGGAGAAAACATTGAAGGCTATCTCAGAAGACATGAAGTTCGAGAACATGACGGAAATTCAGCAACGAGGAATACCACCACTATTGGCAGGACGAGATGTACTAGGAGCAGCGAAGACTGGGTCAGGAAAGACGCTTGCATTCTTGATTCCCGCTGTCGAGATGCTTCATTCGTTACGATTCAAACCTCGAAATGGCACTGGTGTGATTGTAGTCTCGCCTACAAGAGAGCTTGCCTTACAAATATTTGGAGTGGCACGAGAATTGATGGTACACCATTCCCAAACTTACGGCATAGTCATCGGAGGAGCGAATAGGAGAGCAGAAGCAGAGAAGCTTGCGAAGGGAGTCAACTTGCTCATTGCAACGCCCGGACGACTGCTAGATCACCTGCAGAATACGCAGGGATTTGTGTTCAAGAATCTTAAGGCCCTGATAATTGATGAGGCAGACCGGATTTTGGAAATTGGTTTTGAAGACGAGATGAGACAGATTGTCAAGA
This sequence comes from Arachnopeziza araneosa, assembly GCA_003988855.1. Classification (NCBI taxonomy): domain Eukaryota; kingdom Fungi; phylum Ascomycota; class Leotiomycetes; order Helotiales; family Arachnopezizaceae; genus Arachnopeziza; species Arachnopeziza araneosa. The sequence goes on from QYAI01000001.1 coordinate 797,317, forward strand.
TCTTACCTAAAGATGATAGGCAGACAATGCTTTTCTCGGCTACTCAAACTACTAAAGTTGAAGACCTTGCACGAATATCTTTGCGTCCAGGCCCTTTATACATCAACGTTGACCACCAAAAGCAGCATAGCACAGTCGAGGGGCTAGAGCAAGGTTATGTCGTTTGTGAATCTGACAAACGCTTCCTTCTACTGTTTTCTTTCCTAAAGCGCAACCTGAAGAAGAAGATCATTGTGTTTTTCTCGAGTTGCGCCTGCGTAAAATATTACAGCGAGCTACTTAATTACATCGATTTACCTGTCTTGGATTTACACGGCAAGCAAAAACAGCAAAAACGAACAAATACCTTCTTCGAGTTCTGCAATGCTAAGCAGGGCACACTTATCTGTACAGATGTTGCAGCACGCGGTCTAGATGTAAGCGGTCATCCAAAGCTCCACAAGTTCAACAAAACTGATAGTCATAGATCCCCGATGTAGACTTGTAAGATTCCTGAGTTTTGCTTTCCTATCCTTTTACTCCCCTATAGCATAGCATCTCAAGTGATGCTCTGTCCTCACGATAACTAAACGAATCCATTCCATTTCACTATTAGGAAACGGTGAAATGGAAAGCTAACACATCTGGCTATAGTGTACTGCAGTTCGATCCTCCAGATGATCCACGAGAGTACATCCACCGTGTAGGTCGGACAGCTCGTGGATCCAACGGTCGCGGGCGTTCCCTCATGTTCCTCCAACCCTCCGAAGTGGGTTTCCTCACTCACCTTAAGGAAGCCCGTGTCCCGGTTGTTGAGTTTGACTTTCCAGCCAAGAAAATAGTCAACGTCCAATCCCAACTCGAAAAATTGATCAACCAAAACTATTACCTCAATAAGAGTGCTAAAGATGGATACAAAAGCTATTTACAGGCGTATGCTAGCCACAGCTTGAGGACGATTTTCGACGTGAATAAACTGGATCTGGTGAAGGTTGCGAAGAGCTTTGGATTTAGTGCACCGCCAAGAGTAGATTTGTTGTTAGGAGCGAGTATGGCCAGGGACAAAAAGGTACAAAAACGGAGGCCGTATGGAAGTCAGCCAAGACAGGGGGGCTCTTTTAAGAAAAGAGGTGCTTATTGAGAAAGTGGAAATGATACTTGGCATTGAAGGCGTTTTATAACTGGGATTCGGGTGGGGTTACTAGTCAAAAATTCATGGAGATATTGCTTGCATGATGTAGTATGCATTGAGATTCACTTATGTAAATCCTCCGTATGCATGACTTGGTCCCTTCAGTTTCCTCACTATGTGTGATATGGACAATTGTACAAGACTTGCTAATACCATAACTGTGATGGACTCATACTAAACCCCCTTCTCAAATCGTATTATTTGTTCATTAGTAGTCAACTCACGCTCTAGTTGAAGGTGGTAGACCTCGACGTGCTGTCATACCGCCTCTCATCAATCCACCACGACCACGAATTGCCTTTGATGAGAGTTTTACAGCTGGAAATCCATCATTAGAGGAGTCGTCGGTGCCAGGCTCAGATGTTGGCAATGATTCTTCGAACTCTGGACTGACGAGTCGAACAACTGTAGGTCGAGCGGTCTTCGGTTGAGCAACGGCAAGTATGCTCCTACCGCTTGATATGGTGGCTGGGCTGTCTGGAATTGAGGTCTTAGAAGCCGAGATGTATGACTTGTTGTACCCATCACTTGCCGCGCCTTGACTAACCGGTAAAGGTTTTGATATCGCTGACTGTGCTTTCGTGCCCAGAACATTCGCTGAAGGACTAGTAGTGGTGGCTGACCTTTTAGCCACAATCTTGAAAGACTTTCCTTTTAAAGCCAGTTTCTCTTTCAAAGTGAGCATCCTATTTGGCGGAGAAGAAGGAACTTGAGCTGAAAGTGGCCGAAGCTCTACTGGATTGATGCTGGAACGATTCTTTGGTGGTCTACCTCTCCGTTTTGGTGTTGGCTTATTGTCAGAACCGGTAGCAACTTGCTCAGCACTCTTTGATTTGACTTCGAGAGGTTGGTATGGCACCCGATCGACTGAAGCAGCTTCGCCTTCAATAAGCTTGAGGCTGCGGTCAGTTTCAGAAGTAGGTCCTCTAGCATCGTTGTTAGCGGTCTTTTCTGTTTCAACTGGCTCTTCGAAAAGACTGTCTGGGTCATCATAGTTGTCTGCTGGGCTCCCAGCGGCATTATTATCATCCTCGTCCTCTGCTATAGAGATGCTGATAACACCATCAATCATTCCTGATTGACTGCGTCTAGCTCGCTTCAGTGAATCTGAATTCTGTGCTTCTTCCACCCCTGCTGCTTCATTTCGAGCAAGCCAAGCTGATTTTCGAGGTGTTTTAATCATCCCTCGTGTTGGTGCAGGAGATTCTAACCCGCTCACTTGCTGGCCCCGTAGGCTTCTCCTCATGTCTGGCTTTGGCTTTGGGGGAGCATTTTTCGTCTTTGGTTTGCTCAGTCTCCGAAGCGCTTGTGTCGCGAGTTCTAAATCCGAATCGCCATTTTTGTACTTATTCTTCTGACTTTCATATGTCAAAGCTGATGGTCCCTCATCTTCTTCAACCGGGATAGCATCTTCGCCTAGGTCTATGTACGTTTGTGGCTTTCCTACGCTACGTCGGGGAAGATTCTTGGAGGTGGCATCGATGCTTGGTTGTTGTTTCTTCGAGTGAGCTAGTTTCTGTTGCTTTTTGGATGTAAAGAACTCCACGTCATTCTCATCGCCACTTCCAATACCTTCTCCGTAACGCTTTCTCTTCTTCGTTGGTACCTCGACCGGTTGGAGTGCTGGGTCCAAAAGGTCTGATAGCGACAATAGATTTGGGATCTCTGGTTGAGTTCCTTGTTGAGGAGATTCATCCAAGCCGAAGGAGCCAGGAGGATCATAGATGATTTGGTCAATGCCATTTCCCTGCTGGTAATATCCAAAACCCATCATACGATTCTGACCCACATGAGACGGGTCTGGGTATGAGAACTCGGAATTGATCATTGGAGCGACCGGAGTGTGGTGGCCTAAGAGATGGTTCGCTTGATGTTCAGTAAATGAATCATAATCACCAAGATCATAATGGCCATCAATGACGGTACTTGACAGGTCTTCGTTTAGCCCGTTGAAGACGTGATGGGCATTATTGATAGCAGACTCTCCATTTGCATATGGGTCTCGGAGTTGGCTAGTAGTTGTTACTGATTGATTCGTCGTACCTGGATCACGGAGAAACGGGTCAATGTCATTCATCTCCTGATCAATGCCATCATTGTCGACGTCACCAAACGGATCACCTTCAGCACCATCAAGGTAACTCTCATCTACTGTATCTACGCGAGCTTTCTCAGCCTCAGCCTTCTCTTTTAAACGCTTCATCCTTGTGGATTCGCGTGGATTATTCGCGTTCTCGTCTCGAAGCCAGGTCAAATTGGTCTTGGAGAAGTCGACCAAGCTTTCCACACTTCGATAATCGGCCACTTTACGGGTATCATGTCCTAATAGTGTCCCTTTTGGTTGATATGGTTTCTGCACCGTGCCTTTGCGACATTTTGCGCAAGAGCATATTTTTAGGCATCTGGGACATTGCCAATCTTTGTCTTCCATAACAGTCTGCGGCATCAAGTCGAACGCACGCCACAGAACTCCGTAACAGTAAGCAAGATTGCAGGTGGTGCAGAAGGCAAGTTTCCAGTTCCACTCTTGATGAAAACAAATATGGCACGAATGAGTCTGGTCCCTAGGAGCCCTAATTCTCTTGTTTCTCTCTATTTTTCCTTTCCTTCCTTTCCGTTTCTTGACGCGCCCTTCGTCATCGACCTCAGGCTCGGGATCGGATAGCTCTGGGGTTGGCTCCTTCGGCTTTGTTATATCGGTCCATGGTCTAATCTTCAATTGCTCTTGACAAACTTCAGCAATAGACTTCCTGCCGTATCTCTTCCTAGCAATACCAAGCGGTTGAGGTGATCTCATGGAATCAAAGTATCCATCATAACGTAAAACAATTGATCGCCACTTCTCGTAGTTGTTTTCTAGCGTATTCCAGTCCCATTGCTCGCACCAGGTCAGATTTGAAATACAGGCGCAGGAACGACCCATTGCGTAGCAGTCCATACAAACATCATAAGTATCTTCAGCTCCATTTGGCCCAGTCAACATACATGACTTACACGTAAGAAATCGATTGAGGATGTTGCAGCGACAGTATGAACAGGTAATGTTGGAATCAAAAGGTAACATCTCGATGCTCTTTTCTTCGGGAAGTTTAGGAGAGAACATCTCACTCACTAAAACCTCCTGATAGAGGTAAAATAAACGTTTGAAATCGTCCAAGAGCTGTTTGATACGTCCATACTTCCACATTTTCTCTTCAATTGTATCTCGCTGCAGCAGCTCATAGTAATTGACGAGGGTATAATAAATGATAGCCTTGCACTTGTATTGCTCGTCTCGGCAGACCATTCGAGCCCTAGGCAGCGCCTCATGTAGTGCTAGTTCGAGTGTATCAATAGTCGTTCGATTCCAAGCTGCTTTCATTGTACGAGTCCCACGATTCCAGACCTGATGTGGAGCGAGTGGCGGTATGAGGATTAAGTCTCCTAATCTTTGTTCAACGACCCAAACATTGAAAGGAGCTTTCTTCCATGCGTTCACCTGTGCAAAATGCTTTTCGACTTCAATATCATGACCCAACATAGATAGGAAGTACTCAGAGACAACCTCCCGTTCCTTGGTTTCCGTCATAAACCAGATAGAGCTACCCTCCTTCTCACCTTTGCCATCCTGTGATGCTTCAACCATAACATTGTGACCAAGAGTAGCGCACATTTCTCGGTGAGCTGCAGTATATGTCCCTTCATGTCCAATGTAACACATCATGTTCAGAGCACGCATTTCTGGAGGCAGGCTAGACATCAAATCTCCTGCTGGGGCAACACCCTTGCCGTATCCCATTTGCCCGTACTCATTTGGCTCAAGAATTGCGCCATCCCCACCAGTTCTTGATTCAGTGCAATCATTAAGATAATAAATACATTCTGGTATCTTCTCTTTGAGATGATTCGCCCAAGCATCAGGACAATCGATATCTTTCATGTACAGTCGCTGCCGCTTTGAATCCCGGTATGTAGCCGTGCTGAATTGTTTGGTAAGTTGTCCCATAGACCGAAGATAATGGCCCATAGTCATCGGAATATTGGTCTCGTTTGGTATATCTCGAACAAGCTCAGCTATTCCCAGTCAACACGTATTCCTATCCGAATGACCAGGCGCGTAGAGAATTACGTTTTGTATTCAAGTTAACCTCCAGCCACTCTCTACTGAACAGCCATGGGGGAAGACATTCTCCCCAATCCTCAATAACAAGGGGTTTCCCACTCTGAATCACCACGGCCAGGATCAGGGCCTCAAAGCTCTGGATTGAGTGCTCCTTAAGCTTTTCAGTAGATAGCCTGGTAACATAGTCGAAGTTATTTGACGATTCGACCAGAGTGGCAAGGTCGAAGTTCGGCGGAATAGGTACAAATTGCGCCTGCGGGTGAGTTTGTGAAGGCATCTTTGCGACCTACTTCATATTCTCGCCTCAATGTTCTCAGCATACATCCACTGTTTGGTGCTGAGAGTCAGCGAGTTTGGTGCTGCGGATGCATAGGTAAGATCGCTAGAGCGACAATTACGAGATGCTATGTCCTTGTGGGTTGGAAGCTGAAGGAAAGCTAAGTTGAAGTTATTGAGATCGCGAAAACACGTCTAGTTACTACTTACGCCGGTCGAACCTGAAAGTACCTTCAGGGGCTTGGAAGTATAAAACTTGGTAGACACTCCAATTGGGAGGTCGGAAGTTAAATTCTATGATTAATTTTGGCCGTAGAGTAGAGTAGAGTCACAGAAAGGAATAAACTGTGCCGTTGGGTTGACTGCGGATAGAAGCAGCCTCCCTGGCTTGCACTAGCCACCTGAGGCTGAAGGTTTGCAATTCCTTCCCCCACCCCACTTCTCTACCGTGTTGCACCATCTTTGGAGGCAACTTGTTGCCATTCTCAGCATCAATACGTGTCACTGTACCTTCAAAGCTTCTTTGTCACTTGCTTTCTGTTAGTTCTTCTCTCATCAAAGTTCGAGCTTCATCCCTTTTTTCAGCTGTTAATTGGCCAATGAAAGTTGTTTGCCGTCTCCAGATGGGACAGAAATTCCTCTTACCTCCTCCTTGGTCACCCTTTACATGAGAATGAGCTTACATAAATAAGAAACTTAGGATGCTTACTACAAAGATTCTCACTAGGCGGTCTATTCTTAGTCTTCCTAATGGATGCAAACGTATGCTGCTTCGAAGTCCTCATGGATATTCGACCGTGTTATTAGATTCCAGTGCACGTTTTCTAAGAGTCTACACAACACCAATCGGGAAAGAAAGATACAGTGAACAACTCCAGAAATCTTTTTCTACTTCAACCAGATGGTTTACTGAAGCAAGCATACAACATGGGACCGTTCCCGATAAAAGTCTAAACGCAAATGCAGCTGCTATTTCTAAATATGAGCCACCACGAACTGGCCTTCTTTCACATCTGCCTTCCTCGTGGGTGCCATACGCAGAGCTCATAAGAGTCGACAAACCCACAGGAGCCTACTATCTCTTCTTCCCATGCCTGTTTTCAACACTTCTAGCGGCTCCACTTGCATTTCCCATGGCATCGCCATTATCAGTCCTGGGAACCTCTCTTCTCTTCTTTAGTGGTGCTGTTATCATGCGTGGAGCAGGTTGTATCATCAATGACCTATGGGATCGAAATCTTGATCCACATGTCCGACGAACCAAATTCCGGCCGATTGCCCGTGGAGCGGTCACTCCTTTCAACGCTCTTACTTTCACAGGTGTTCAGCTTTTCGCAGGTCTTGGAGTACTCCTTCAATTCCCATACCAATGTTTAGCCTACGGAATACCAAGCTTGCTCTTTGTCGCATCTTATCCCCTAGCTAAACGAGTTACCCACTACCCACAATTTGTCCTCGGCCTGACTTTCTCCTGGGGAACTATCATGGGATTTCCTGCTCTTGGTGTTGATCTTCTCCAGAATAGTGCAGCCTTGACTGCAGCGGCCGCCTTGTATGCGTCCAATGTTGCATGGACGGTTCTATATGACATGATTTATGCTCATATGGACATCAAGGATGACGCAAAAGCTGGGATCAAGAGCATTGCTCTAAGACATGACAAGCAAACTAAGCAAATCCTCAGTGGACTTGCTGTCACACAATTGGGCTTGCTAGCAGCTGCAGGCGTGGCTTCTGGGGCAGGCCCTGCGTTTTTCGTTGGTAGTTGTGGTGGCGCAGCAATCACTCTCGCGGTTATGATCAAGAAAGTTAATCTGAAAAGCGTCAAAGATTGCTGGTGGTGGTTTGTAAATGGATGTTGGTTGACTGGAGGTGTCATTTCTCTCGGACTGGGAGCGGATTACCTGATTCGATATTCAGAGGCAGCTAAAGAAATTCCTCCGAGATAAGGCTCGGCTACCTATGTACCATATGACTTCTGGACGGCTTTAGATTTGAGGAGTGATCTGAAGAAAGAGAGCTCCGGGGATAAAGCTATAAAAAAGATGGAGTTAGCTACTCTTCATAGTATGTATATGCCTCCGCCCACTGTAGAATAGATATTTGATCCCCTATCGAGAAAGTAACCGAGCTAGAGCAGATTGGAAGTACCTACCTAGGTAGGTATTATCTTTTTGAGCATCACGTGCTTAGAAAAACGTCGACTTGGGTATGTGTAAGGTAAGTAGTAGGATTGACTTATCCTCTTCATTGAAGATTCTCGGTCAGAGGTTTTAAGATCATATAGACTCCGGATATTTAGAGCTCTCTCATAACACTCTATATACGTAATATCTAAGGACTATGCAGATATCAAGGGTTTATTGGGACAGTAGCGAAGCCTTCATGCCAGGTACCTCAAACTCTTTTAAGTAACCAACCAGGGAGAAATTCAAAATAAGGACGAGTAATAATGAACACTATATTGTAAAGTGATGAAATTATCAACTCCATAACATATTGCATAAGCTTCATACTCCTCATTTAGATGTGTGCAGGATCTCCACTCAAACAGCGTACTTGAAGTCTCAAAGGTGTTAGTCTGCCGCCTACGTCAGATGTGTGGAGTGCTTTACAAGAGCTTGGGCCGGGGGCGGATCAAAGGCTTCCAGACTACAGACTACGAATGCATTGTACGTAGACAGAGGAGATCCGAGGTCGTGAGTTGCCAACAAAGTGTGAATGACTTTTTTAATGCTCAACAATACAGCCAAATAGAGTAGATTGGTATGTGAGAGGAGAAACATTACTGGGCCGATTGCATGACTGTTGTCAGGCCATCGCTCAGTGGAGGGGTAACAGCGACTTGCAAAACATGAGATTTTGAGCGTCTCAAGCAGCAATCACGTCTACAAACTTCTCATTTTGGCTCCATATGCACTGAGTTGGATTTAATTGTAGGTATCCCAGTATTCCGAGCTATCCTAGTGTTCTTAGTTGGTATCTTCTGCATCATGAGTTGACTTGCATGATTTTGTGCTTAGCGCCCTGCTGAGTTGGATGACATCAATTAATCAATACCGAGCACTCCGTCACTCCAACTACAACCTTAAAGACAAACGCCTCCCCTGATCAACCCTCGGCACTCCACAAACGTATTTAAACAAAGGCCAAATCAGCGCATCCTTTCAACTTGTTCAAAACATATCTCAAATACCTATTCAACACTATAACAACCACAGTCACAAATATGGGCTTGGTTCAAGCCATTCTACGAGGTTCGCAGTTTATCTGGACTCTGCTTGCCACCGCACTCATCGGAAATGCTATCGCTGAGGCGTTTGCTGGGAACCCGTCATCTGTCAACTACGCAATGTTTGTTTGTGTTTTTGCTTGGATAGCGCTCTTCATTGGCGTCGCATCTCTCTTTGTCTCCGCTCTCCCATGGATTGCGCTCTTGGTTTTGGATGCCCTTGCTACATTTTTTACATTCATTGCCGGCGTGGTTTTGGCTGCTAAGCTTGGTGTTCATAGCTGCGGTAATAAGGTATGTAGCTGTAGCCGTGATCATCTAGATATAGTAAATAATGGGACTTCTAGCTCTACGTTGACACCAACCCGTTGACAGATGGTTCGCATCATCCAAGCCAGCGGTGTCACGAATTACAAGCTAGTACGGCTTTCTTCTGGTTTCTTTTTGCGTCTTTTGCCGCATCGGTCGCCCTCGACTTCATAGAGCGAGGAGGCTCATCTTTGGGACGCAGCCGCAGAGGTACGCCTGCCATGTCTCAGGTCTAAAGTGGTAAGCAGTTCTTTGCGATATGCGACCCAACTGCGTATCGATCTCAACATATATTCCCTAATATTAGCTAACTTGATTCTACGCAGGAGGACCCGGGATCTGATGCAGGCATCTTGAGACAGATAATAGAGATGTCGATCCACCGCTGCTTTCGAACTGGATTCATATGGATACCCAAGAGGCTCGTGTTCTTTGTCGGGCGGTGGTTATTTGAGTAAATGGCATGGAGTTTTGATTGTATAATTATTTGGGTTTGCAGTCAGGGACCGTCATAGCCTTCACCAGCTAATGTGTATATCAATGGGATATGACAACTAAATAACGAAAAAAGCTATTTTCATCATATTTAAATCAAGCTGCTATATGAATTGGTTCAATTGTAATACTGTAAAGCCTTTACAAGGTTCATCTTGCTCAATGAACAATGTCAATTGACATCATTACTCCGAATTGTGTACAGATGGTAATACCATTCGTCTACTACAGTATGACCTAATGCCCGTGTTTTCATAAATTAAACTCTATCCGCATACCCCCATGAAACGCCAATCCTATGCAGTCCTCAAAATCCTATGGATTGAGGTATCCACTTGTATTACAATGTAGCCGCAGCTTGCACAGCTCCAGCAGCTTTGAATGCAATCTTACTTGTATAACGAACCTCCACAGGATACATCCACGTCATCCACTTCGCCCAGCCTGCGAGAACCGCCATTAATTAGTATACCATTTTCTTTGCCATCTAATATGCCAGGTAATATGAATCCAGATGTGAATACTCACTCCAATATGCAACCTTCCTGCCAAAGTACTTCCCAACCCATGGCACAAGGATCATCGTCAACATCAGCTCTAGCTGCTGTAAGCTAGCTTCCCATTCTTTTTGTGCGTCGGATTCGTCTTCAGAGAAGTCGGAGCTGGCCACGGATGAAGGAAGTGAATCGACTTCGTCTTGGTCATTGGAGGATTCGGGACCTTGAAGGATGTATGAGTCGGAAGTAGACATTTTGGGATAGAAAGATGTAGATGGATATTTCCCAGAAGTGCTACCTCCTGTCGCAAGGAAACATTGGGTTTGGAAAGAAGCTTGCGAGTTCTGGTGTCCAGTTCTATCGACGATTGCCGAATGGGCAGGTCATTCACGTGACTGCTCCGCTTGAGTCACTGCCTTGGGTAGGAATTCCCTGTGGGCAAATTCAAGACTCGAACCACGCTTTCCAAACATAATACAACCTCATACCTCGATTTACAAGTTTCATCCGCTTTTAGAGATTAACCTCTGAATTGATCTCCCTTTGAAGATTGTAAGTATGGCGGATGTCGTAAGTTTTGCCCAGTATTTTCCCCCTCAATCGACCCCACACCTGGATGAACCTCATCTTTGTTCATGTGGTATTCTTCACATGCTAAGGCCTTCTTCACAGGAAATTCCCACGAAAGAGCGCAAATCCCGCAAATCCGTCGCGTTCAGCGAAGGTACTACGATTGTTGACGAGAACGGCGAAGTGACAATGAAGGAGGACGCACACGATGACACACAGGTCACTGCTCAGTCACACTCTACAAGTACGCTGCCTCTATCGGTAGCTTTGCGAGCGTTTACTGATAACCTTGGCGAAGATGTCGACGAAGGTGCTGATAAAGATGACGATGTCGCCAACCTGCTTAAAGGCATGAAGAAAAAGAAGAAGGTGAAGAAGGTTGAAGAAGATGGCGAGAAGGAGGAGTCGAAGGAAGCAGATGATGGAGGATTGGATTTGAGTGGCATGAAAAAGAAGAAGAAATCAAAGAAGCCAAAGGAGGACACTGAGGACGATTTCGCGGCAAAGCTCGCGGCTCTTGATGTTGAAGGCAAAGAAGAAGACGAGGTCGCTGCGCCAGAATCAAAACCTGAAGTTGACGAAGGCGATATGGAGAAAGGGACCGGAATCTGGCAACATAATGCGGATGCCAAAATCCCATACGACCTTCTTCTATCAAGATTCTTCACTCTCCTCGCTCAGAAGAACCCCGATCATCTATCTAGTGGCTCTAAAAGTTACAAGATTCCGCCACCCCAGTGTCTCCGCGAAGGCAATAAGAAGACAATATTTGCAAATATTGCCGAGATTTGTAAACGAATGAAGAGAACCGACGAGCATGTTACTTCATACCTGTTTGCTGAATTGGGAACAAGTGGTTCGGTGGATGGAAGTAGACGTCTGGTCATCAAGGGTCGATTCCAACAGAAACAGATTGAAAATGTTTTGAGGAGATATATCAGTAAGATCTCTAGCTTCCTCTTCTTGGTTCCTTGAACGCTAATCTGTTCACTCAGTGGAATATGTCACTTGCAAAACTTGCCGGTCTCCAGATACGGAACTCAACAAGGGAGAAAACAGATTGTATTTCATTACCTGCAACTCCTGTGGTTCTCGAAGATCAGTTACTGCAATTAAAACTGGCTTCTCGGCTCAAGTTGGCAAGAGACGTAGACAACAGGGCTAAACAGATGATTCAGGATGCATGCTATTACTGGGATGACGTGATCCGGAAGGTTCAGCATGGACAAATAAAATCATGGATATGCGTGGGAAAGTATGTATCGGAATTGCAACTGGGCAGCCTAGAGATACACGGCAGACAGTGCCATGCCCCAATAGGTGCTTTGGCACCGAAAATCAATCGAGATCTGAGACATCTAACTGGCGGTTCTAGAATTGTGCATAGTCAAATGATAGTCAAAGTTGATCCCTCAATACCACATCTCCATTATATTAACAGAGCCGATTCGTTCCCCGAGTTTTCAAGCTCTCTATATTCCCTTTCTCTCCATGATATTTCGGATCGCCATTGCAGCCACCCTCCTCTCCACTTGCCGCGGGCGGAGGCTAAGCGCCCAACCATCATAGTTCGCGGCTTGTTGTCCGCTGATTGGCCAGATAAACTGTCCTCTCCCCCTGTCCATTGCTGAGGATGGAAATAGAACAGCCCCCACCGCGGCAACTTTATAGGTGAGCTACTTTCAAATCTCGTCGCTCTTCTCTCTTCCATCTTGAAACACATCTGCTGTTCTCACGAGCCACGAAATATACTACCGAAACATCTAATATAGATATCAAAGTTGCACGGGAATCATCGAGGTAAGATTCATGTTCTGCCCTGGAAGTGCGGGGTCCTCAAAACTGCGGCTGCTGATTGCCTCAGCAAGACATCGTCCTTTCACAAGCTACTTTCGGTTGAAGGAGGCTTCGGATAGCTTCAAGTTTTGAACATTTTGCTCTTGTTGTCGAACAGACACCTCAGTCGTTGTTGTAATGGCGTCCAATTATTATCCCCGTGAGTATCACACCCTCTTTTGATGTGCAACTTGCTAATAAGTTCCAGCTCCACCAACTGGAGGTTAGTGTGGTCTCCAACCATGCTTGAATGCAGAGAAGACTAACTCAATGATCAATTAGGTCAACAACATTTTGCTCCTCCTCCGTCCTCTCCTCCTCCAACACAAACAACCCATCAGTTCTATCCACCACCACCCCAACAACCAACACCGCCACAAGGTGGTCACTACCCTCCTCCTCCACAACCAACTCCTTCAGTACAACAGCAATATCATGCGCCTCCTCAACCTCAGCCAACCCCACCCCAGGTACAACAGCACTACCAGACCCCTCAACCAACTCCCCCTCAAGTGCAGCAGCATTACCCACAGCAAACACCTAACTTCTCTCATCGTACTTCTTACGGACAGCCGTCACCGCAATCTGCAGCTCCGTCGTACGAGCAGCCTCCTCCATCGGGAGGATATACTGGATACCACGAGGAAAGTTATCCTGAAGATAAGCCTGCCCTCGATACTTCCCAGGCTGGGAATCTAGACCATGGTGCGCCAGCTGCAGACCACTTTGTGGGAGCGAGCACAACCCAGGATGATGTAGGGACATTCAACGGTGGCAGCTATAGAATTAGCCATCGTGATACGAACAGTATTTTGACTTTGCAACTTGCCATGGGTTGTCCTCTTACAGTGAAGCCAGGTATGTTTTCTATATAAGCTTTCGTATTTTGAGATTTTGAGACTGATGATAAATTAGGTGCAATGATTGCCATGACGCCTACGATCACTCTCAAAGGAACCGTCAAATTCTCAATGAAGAAACTCATCGCAGGCGGCGAAATGGCACACTCCACTTTTACTGGGCCTGGTGAGCTCCTCCTTGCCCCAGCGAGTTTGGGTGATATAACAAATATCCGTTTGGCGGGTGATGAGCAATGGAGTGTCGGAAGAGATGCATTTTTAGCTTGTACGCAGGGTGTAATCAAGGAGTATAAAAGGCAAGGTATTGGAAAAGCCATGTTTTCTGGGGAAGGATTGTTTGTGTATAAAATGAGTGGAAATGGTCTGCTCTGGATCACGAGTTTAGGAGCTATTATCAGAAAAGATGTCAGTCTCACTCATCTTTATTCTGTGTAAAATGCTAACTGGATGTGTAGCTAGTAGAAGGAGAGAGATACATTGTGGACAATGGTCATTTAGTTGCTTGGAATACGAAATATATCCTCGAGCGTGTAGCTTCAGGTGGTATCATTTCTGGACTATCCTCTGCGGAAGGGTTGGTCTGCAAATTTACTGGTCCTGGCACCGTGTTCATGCAGACGAGAAACCCGGTACGTATTCTACGACGCATTTGTGTTTAAAACCCACTGACTAGACTTCAGACCGCCTTTGGGCAGTGGTTGAGTTCTCACGCACCAACTGTGTAGAAGAATTCTTCGCTTTCGATTCGTTGTTGCCCATTTTTGATGGCGTTGTTAAGCGTGGTTTGGAATTAAAATTCTTCTCCCATGAATGCTCCTTCCCATTGTGTGATCTCTTTCATGCTCTCATCGCACCTACCTTGTACTATTCAGAATCTTCTCAAATGAAAATAAGCTTTTGGGTTGCCTTGTTCCACTTCTCTACCTTCTTCTGCACCCACGGATCATAACATAGCTACTTGCTCCAACTATCTGTTACCCGGATTTTGGAAAGGCAAATTGCCTGGCCGACAATCCATGAAAGTCGATCTGTCCGGCGAAGAATCCTGGCGAATAGAGCTTTATGACCATACCTGGCAACTCCAGTAACACTCACGTCTTCATCCCTTTGATTTGACGCTGTTACACAATCTCCAAAAGAAGGTTGTTGGTAAGTGCAACAAACCTGGTATTTCAGGAGCAAGTTGGATTCTGATGATGATAGTGGCCATCTTTAGCATCTTCTATTGAGAACGAAAAGATTCTTCCACGTCGTGTTTTAAGAGTTAGGGGAAGTACAGCAAGTATGAACAAAACTGAAAACATTAGAAACAAGACGGCAAGGGGTGGGAAAGAGAAGTGTGCTAGCATAACACTCGATAGGAGCGCAAGCCGGCCTCCTTTCGTGTCTAGCTCTTCGAAGGTGACAACATCTCAGCCATCCCTCCGGACGGTCAGAGCAGGGCCGTCGTCGTCGGATAAGAAGGTTGTTGTCACGCCTTCTGCACTTGACAGCCCGAGCATTCGAAGGAAACCTTTCCCACCATCTGCTAGTGTCAGCCTCGGCTCTCCCATCCGATCAACCTATGCTCGAGATTCCAAAAATCAAAAGACCTTATCTCTGACTACTCTCTTGGAAAAAAATATTCGGGGGCCTAAGTTAGCGACGACGAAAAGATTGCAACTACGATCGCAGATTTCGAAGACTCAGCTGAGAAGGAAAGACAAATCTGCTGGCTCTTCCCAATCAGGCTCGCCCCTTCTAAGAAAGACTGTTCGGGCCAAAGAACTAGACTACCCAGGACAGTCTTCCAAAACAGTAGAACCTTTGTATATCTCGGCTTTTCCGCTTAAGAAAGTGCCTGTTAGAGGTTCCATTCTTCCGAGAAAGCCAGGTGATGAATGTTCTCCCTTCGATCAAAACTCAGTATCTTCGTCTCCACTCCGTCCAGTCTCTTCATCTCCCTATTTCTTCGTCCAGGCTCGAGAAGATGAGGCAGAATTTTCTGACTGGGAGATCGTTGACTGGCCATGGGTTACTCCTTATGCACCATCAACCGGCCTTAATCTGAGTCTGTGTTTTCCTAAACTACAAGACACTTTTCCCGATTTCAGAACCCACCAACATCAACAGCATCATGGCTTCCGGAAGAAGGATCATCTTCCTCATCCGAAAAATAAGCCATGGGAAAGACGAAGCAATACGATATCTACTGGATTTTTACACGTCTCGGATGATTCAGCAACCCTAAACTCGCCATTCTATGCTAGTGGGCAGATTTTCGAAGACGATGTCAAACCTAGCTCTCATCTGGCCTACCAAGTCCCGGCTCGTCGCCATGCAGAAGTACCAAGCCCATGCAGGGCCGTTGAACTCGACCCTGCTATACTTTCTCGAGGCCCGACCCTCTTGAATTCGAAATTGCATTTTGTGCCCAGCACGCCAGTGCTTATGGAAACGGCTTCGAGAGCAGGCCCAGCTCAGAAAGAGTCCTCTCAAAAGATGCTAGCGAGGAATCTTATTGAGTTTACAAAGGCTATCTCACAGATGAAGAAAAAGGACCTGCAAGTTGTTGAGAAATTTTTGGACGCACTGAGGAATATTGAGGTTGAAGATGAGGAAAACTTGGCGGAGTTTAGTACTGGAAATAAAAGATCAAAGGGCACCATAATCGACAATGATGTCCTTCAAGATTCCGGCAGAAGCGCCCAGAGGAGATTAAATCCAAGTGCGCCGGCCTTCTCACTTGATACCCACGAAGCTGATGACCAGGCGAAAGTTGAAGGAGCGTTTGTAGGACCTGCTCTGATATCACCTATCTCAACAGCACCTCTACAGAATAAAGATGGAGTAAAGCAAAATCTACTTAAAATTGGCCAAAGACCGCTCCAGGAAAAGAACGAGGCAGCGCAAAATTCGCAAGCGATTCCAGTAAATCGAAAACAGCTTGCCGGTGTGGAGAATAAGCGATTCGACCTTCCTGTTAAACACACTTTTATTCAAGTACAAAAATTGGCTTCAAATCCAGCATGCACTATCGAGAAAGCTCAGAGTTCAACGAGGCAAAAGGGTGAGCCTGTCTGGGTCAAAGATATTGTTTCTGCAGCCAAGAAACTTAAGCAAGTTGCCAAAACAGAGCCGACCATTCTTGAAAACCCATTCGAAATATGGGCTGATAAAAATGCATTGAAGCTTCCTCCTATTCAATATCCATTTGCGGAGTTTGGTCTACCACTGGAGGTCCCGGTGGATTGGGATGACATTCCAGACGATGAAGGACCCGGCCGAGTTGCACAAGCAATGGATCCTCAGTGGGCCAAACGAAGGCTTCAGAGCTTCAAGGAGAAATACCCTCTAACCGGCCTAATCAAGGCAAAGCTTGAAACACCTATAGAGTTACCTCCCATTTCGATCAGCAAGAAGTTTGCAAGTGATATTCAACAGAGGCTGGAATTTGTTCTCTTCCAGCAAAAAGAGAAGAGGGCTCTTGACAAGCTCATTGAGGAGCTTGGAGAAGACACTCCTTTTCTCTGGGAATGAGGTCACCAGGAGCAGATTGGAAGATGAAAATAGGGCGTGGTGTCAAGGTCTTGATGAACTAATATGCTACATTCCATAACTGTGACCATTGAAGCAGGAAGGTATTCTTCGAATTAGGGTTATCGTTAAACTGCTTGGTCAATGAAAACCTGTCAGCGGCTAGACTTTGTGCTCTACTACATGTTATAGATACGCTCACTTGTGATGTTGCCACAATAAATCTTGAAATAAGATACTCTTTTAATGCTGTAGCACCTATTCTCGGCAATTTTAAAGCGGCCGTTTAATGTTCCTTCGCCAACCGCCATCGCCTATACTCATCAACTCCAAGAATGCGCCTTGCTGCAAAGAAACCGTTGAACTGTCACAATGGCGACTCCAACACCCGGCAAGCATGGTGTCGCAGTCGCAACCCCGCCTGTCTCGACCCCCTTCTCTGCCTCCAACCATCCCTCTCATCCAGCTTTCTCTCCCCATGGTCCGCGCAGCGTTGTTCCCTCTCCACAACAAGTCAAGAAGTCACCTGCAAACAGCAATACAATGTACGGCTATGCAGGAGGTACGCATGGCGGGTTTCAGGGCTATGATAGCCCGTCTGCTGCCATGGCTTTAGGGGGTATGGATTTGGGGATCGATGGCCTGGGAACACCAAGCGGCTCGGGATTAGTAGGCATTGGCGCGGTTGGAGGGGCTAGAGGAGATGAAGACGAGCGGAGAAAAAAACTCTCTCTCGTGATGGACATCTTGAAAATCAATAAAGGCCGATTGAGTGAGGCCGGGATTGAGCGATTGGCGCGCAAAGTCGGATTAGAATGTCTATGGGAAGCCCACATGGGTTCAGGTGGCAGCACGCGAACATTAATAATAGCTGGGTCGGCATTATCACTTGATATCGATTTCTCAAATAATGTGGTCAAGAAGGTTAGCTTGAGCTTCCCTGAGGCGCCAGCCATTGTTACAAGTCATACTGGGAAGGCTGGGGAGATTTTGACGCGAGACCTAGAGTTTCAGGGAAAGGAAAGTCCGTTGACAAAGAAGTTGGACAGATTCGCAGAAAATCTGGAAAGTTTGGCTATTCTGGACAAATTGAGTGTTATTCCTGGGCTCAATTGTTACGAGGCAATCGCTGGGATCTACGAAAGTCTCGAGCGACTACATCTATGGGAAGTAGAAAGGTTACGAGAGAGTGAGGAGATGAATGGGAAGAGCGAGGAAGATCTGATCCGGATAGCAATGTGTACGAAAAGTGGCAAACCTCTCATGCACACCAGAGACAGACTAGGGTTGCATCTGGATTACTGGCAAGAAAGGCGTCGATTACGGAGCAAGCAAGAGGAGGTAGTGTGGTCGCTGCTACTTGAATGTGCTCCGCTACCTGCTCATGGAATATATCCTCCTGTGCGAGTCTCATCCAACTGGATATCGACGAACGTCAAGGCAGCAAGTCAACCTGCTGAGGATCTCTTCGCAGCACTAGAAGGTGGCCCTAGCCTTGACTGGCTCGAGCCTGAGAACACACTACTTCCATCTATAGATCCTCCAAGAGTCGATGCAATGGATCAGACGACTGATCAAAAATTCCCAGAGGTCATGTTCTTGGCTAAATTCGATCCACCTCTAGTGGTTTCGTATAGTGTAGCGACACACATTTACGACTCTACACATGCGACTATGGATATGAACCAACTTCCAGCTACCTTTGGTGCTCTCGTTTTCCCATCAATTCCTGGACATGGCCTCAAATTAATTACTCGAGATCGCTCAGTCCCAATTCTGGACAGAGAAGGAGAGAAAGCCCATCGGGCCCACCGGACAGACCTCTATCTCGATGAGGCAGACTGGGGAAAGGTCTTAACTGAGCTTTCCTTTAGCCACCCAAGACAATTGGTAGAAATACTACCCTTTCTTCGCCAATATGCCTTTATTAGCAGAATCATCCGGAAGATTAACGGAATTGATTCCAAGCCTCCTGCGGAGAGCAAGACGACTGTTCAAAAGAGTACAAGAGCTGGACTTGAAGACTTCATGGGATCAAATCCTCCAACTGAACAACCATTGAGAGTTGACGTTAGTTTCAAGATCCAGCCCGAGCCAAATTTCCGAGTGGTTTTTCCATTTAGAGGTAGAGCGGCTGATGTGGTATTTGCAATCAAATCTCATGGTGTAGTTGAAGTTACTAGCCAAAACATACTTGACGAAAAGGTCATTGAAGAAGATAAGGTGAAGGGAAGGGTCCTAACAGTTGCTGACCTGGGTAGGATGTTAGAGATGACAGAGGACATAGGCATTTGGGTTGAATACGTGAAAAGGCGTTTGTAATCGGAGAAAGCATTAGATACCCATCATCTGCAAAGAGATAAATATTTGCGAAAACAAACTATAAGAACGAATAATCATGCCCAAGTTTCTAACTTTTGATGTCTTTAAATTTTGCTCCTACGATACTTACTAAAAATGAGATAGGCTATTTTCTAAACGCGTTTCTGTATACAACTGTTGCACGGAATGGGGTGCATTGCAAAAGGGTGGTGGAAAAGCCTGAATTTCTGTGTACGCTACAGGACCTTATGGAGGCTAAGCGATGGTCACTTGCATGTGCCCTGCTCCCGCAACAAGTAGTTGCTAACAAAGAGATACGACTGCTAGGGTGTAGTTTTCTAGGTTGTTAGCGTCTGCAATAAGAAGGCTTGTGCTGCTAGTAGTATTGATACTTGTAATAAAGAAAGTCTTGTTTTGCTGTGGTTTTAATTTACCCCTTGATAATGCTCCTGTAGATGTACACAACTCTAGGTAAAATAAAAAACAGTATTTCTTAGGCAGACAGAGGGCGGTTTGGCTATCCAAAAAATTTAGATCATCTTGTAATGGATTTCAACCATCTTAAGCTTCAACTCAGCTGCAAATCAGCTGGCGGCACTGGGAATCGAACCCAGATTGAAACGGATCAATGTGAGACTCTTCTGAAGATAACCACAACGTCACGTGCTACCATTACTGAGTCTAGGTTAGTAGGTAGAATTTCAGGTATTTCTTGGATGATAACTTACCACCATGCCACCTCAGTGTGAACACTAGTTGTCGACGATTGGCTTATTTAAAAATATACGTAACATATTATTGTTTAGCGAGTTCTGCGGTATCTAAACATTTGATTGGCTTGCCAGCTGCACGTTTAATTGCGGGGAACTTGAGGACAAAACCGTGACTAATTAAGCGACCCTATGAAAAAAAATCCTTTCCAAGAACTAACAGCGCGATTCAAGAAAATCGTAAAAATAATCTGCTTCGTTTTCTTAATTAATTCGAAAGCTATTTAGACTTGAGTCCAAGTTTAAAGTATTTCAAACCTGTTATGCTGTAGTATTGGCGTCAGAAACAAAGCGGCCTAATTACTTCCGGTTGTAATGTCCACGGCGAGGTGAGGTTAAAGTTGAGGCTCTTGTTTGTTTCACTTCATGCGTATGTATCACCTTGCCCTACAATCTACACGCTGATAGTCCAAGCAAAATATCACCCAATCGCATTTTCTTCTAAGACTTGGAATGAACTGACACAGAGAAAGCTATCGAAATCTATGAGCTGCTCTACCTCTGTACACTAAAATGGAGCTTTGTCCCTGTTGACCCCTCATCTCTCAAACTGACACTGCAGCGGTAACAGCAATCCGATTTATCACTACTTAGTTCATCCTTGATTTAAATGAAATTTGTCTACTCCGGAGTCTCACTAATGAGATTAATTGAACGGCGCCCTGAGTTCATCTAAAAGATATTGGACTTTATCTAACACGGCACTGTTGCCGTGCTTGGATGTTAAGATAGTTGATGCGTACTGCACGATAGCCGAAATCTTGGAGTGCCTAGGATAGAGTTCGACAATGCATTTATTCAGAAGCTCATTCTGCTTCAAGATGGCTTCACGTGGCTTTTGTCTGATACATGAAGAGGGAGATATTTTATATACAGTGCTAACCTAGTTGATGGTCTAATATTTCTTTAATATTTTTAATATATTTAATAGATTGCGGTGTTCGACTTATTTTGACCACAGTAAGTATTTGTTGACTCGTCTCCAAGTACCTTCCGATCTTTGTCTGCTTTCTCAACCCCTACATTCTCCACATCCCACATCCCACATCCAATATCCGCATGTCTGCAACAAGATATTTCGAGGTGATCTGGCACGCAATTTTTTTTATCCATTCTTTGGATTCTTAACAACATGAATTGGACTGGTGGGCGTCTCCAACGTCACTCCATCGCTACAAGCTCAGTAAAGAATCGACAGAAGCAACACTTTGCAAAAGTGCAGCAAAATCTACGCAGTAGAGTCAAAAAGACATCTCCGATGAGTTGGTCATTTTTTGATTCAATCACCGAGGATCATAACCAAATACCTCAACCTCCAACCACACCCGGACAAGTTGTGAAAACATCCTACCGCGAGAGGGGTCACTCTATCCCATCCCATCACTCTAATCTCATGATTTCCCATATTGCTGGACAAAAACAACAGGGGCGAGACACGACTTACTCGACCAGCTCAGTATTCAATCAAAAGCATCAAATGAAACCCCTGGTGCAGGAGTGCGTTCCAGATGATATTCACTGTACTACACCTCCTATTCTGCGCTTAAAGCGAGCAGCCTCAGAACCAGCGTCTGATAGAGCTAGCTCGACAGAAAATATCGCAGAAGATGGCTCTATCTTGGAGAAAAGGCGAAAGATCCTTGTAAAGGGGGATTGGGTCGGTGTAGGCATACAAAAACCATTAAAGCTGGCATTCGCATTTCCCGAGCATGAATATGAGATCGGAAAGCGGCGGAGAGTTACTGGAAGCCGCCATGCACGATTCAGGGATTCAACGACAAGGCTTGCGTCTCCTTTCTTGGACAAGAAGCAATCTCGAGAACCTTATCAATTAGCTCCAGAAACAGATCCGGGTCAAGTAATGAAGAGTAATTTCAGAATATCTATTGGTGGTAGATTGGTTCTTCCAGAAATCAGTTCCAGCTCTTTACATCAAAATGGTACTCTCTCAACAATGAACTATAGAAGATCACATACTATCTCATCAGATGTAATGCTGCTGGACAACGACCAAATCCAGGCACATGAAATATCTTCTACAACAGTTACAACAAGCAAATATTGCTCAGAACGAAGCCCTTCCATAAATTATGAGACTTCTCATCGCAGGCTGATCGAAACTATGCAGGCAGAATTGGGACATATGAACAATAATTTCTCTGACGTGCGGGCTGAACAGGATTGTGCTAAGGTTTCCTCGAACCTGAGAGACCATTTGAGAGACCACACAAGCAATCAAAAGAAAGTATCGAAACCAACAACCTCAAGTGCGGATATTTCTTCGGCCCAGAGTCCAGGGAAAAGCTCGCGTCATGACCAATTTATCTTTTCCTCTGCCTCCGCTTTAATGCAGCACCCAAAGCCTCGAAGCTCAAGAATGTCAATTCTGGTCTGCTCCGAGTCGTCTGATTTAGTGGACAGTACAGTTGCTCAGGTCGGTCGGATGAAACCTGTTGTCCCAAGCTCGGAGATTCTAGACAACGAGATCTGGGCAGCTTTGATCGAATATGAGTCCGACGAGATTGATTTTCGAAGCATTGATTATCGCCAAAGTAGAACCCATAGAGCCCCCAGTGTTTCTATCAGTCCAGGTGTTAGTACGGCACCTCAGAATCAGGGTAGAATAGTTCTTGAGGAATGGGATTACAATGAAGATTTGGAGCTAGGAGCTTCTACGTACGAAGAGATGGTTGTTGGGTTAAGTTTGAGTAGGCCGCCGTCAAGAAGCTACTCGGAAGATTTTTTGCTGGAAGCTCAAATGAAAAGAGACTCGGGGATTAGCTTTCAGACAACAACAGAACCTCAGAATCATATCCAATCAACTTACGCAGAAGTATATCCCACCTCAGCGCCGCAGCTTGAGTCTCAGGAGAGGACACTTTTCATGAAGTCTCCGAGGAGGGAGGATGATATTAATGATGCTTGGAGGAAGTTCGTCTTCGACGATAGTGGTGATGAAGAGACTGATCCTAACCTGAATGATGAAGATGTATGTTCTGGTACCGGCCTGGACCTTACGAGGTCATTAAACGTTGCTCAACTAGCCAACAAACAAACTTCAAATCCAGTTCCAAGTATAAGGACAGCAGCCGACTATTGTCCAACAACTCTCAATGTATCGCGGCATACACGATACACCAAGTCGCAGAATTCAAGCCACTGGAGTTTACAAGCAGCTTTAAATGGAGATATTACAACTGGATCAGATTCTCCACCTGAATCAGTGGCTGCTCAGGCAGCATCAATATATTGTTCCAGGTTCTCAGAAAGTGATTCACCTAAGACTAAGAGGAGGATTTTAATACGAGGTTAGCGCCGTTTGTCGGTCATAAGCTAACGGGAAGATATATCGCCAAAGAATTGCACATTGGATGTAGTATAGGTCTAGGGACTAACATGGGAGTAGAACTTCTAGGGAGCTGGGCAAGGCAGCTACAGCTCTACAAGGGCGTGGAATTTCAGAGGAGGATATTAGCTATGTTGAGGTCGAGTCAATTGAAAATGACTCGGGGACACGTGTTCTGTAAACAAATCTTTTGACTTTTATGAAATTCTGTTACATATGTAAACCAAACAATCGCAGCACTTTTCAGATAGGCTATCATCAATTCAGTGAGCAGTGCTATAAAAACCGAGACCAATCTCCATCCTTTCCAAGATACTTTTCCATAATTGATAGGTATAGATTTGATATCATCAAAATGATATAATAGATCCATGGATTGCTACAAACAAACCTAGATCACGTGCTTGAGCTAACCCTTGCCAAATTTCAATGACATCGTTGACTCCCGAGGTCGTTTTCTCGGAACGGCGTACCCTCAACATAAGTAATAGTTTTGTTTTGTCTTTCTCTGCCCTCGGGTCTACGACAAGCCAATCTCAGCTATGGCAACTTTAAGAACTGTGACACGGTCTTTGAGATCAATGATCTTCACCCGACCATTAACAATAACAACAGCTCGAATGGCCGGTCCTAGGAATACGAAAGCCCATAATGAAACGGCAGAGGATATGCCTAACTCGGAGTTGGGAGTCGGAGAGATGTCCGGTGCTAAATTCAAAGTCGAGCCCTTGCGACGGACTGGCGAGGACCCCAATACTATGCGAGCCAGGTTATTATGTCCGCATTTACCTCTCCTAGCCCTCCTTGCCTTCCATTTACTAACGCAAATTCAATTAGATCAAAGCCGTAAAAGAGGCACCCTGGAATCAGATCTGCTCTTGTCAACATTTGCTGAAGCTCACCTTCTCGAAATGACTCCTGTCCAAATGGCTCAGTTTGACCTCTTCTTGGACGAAAACGATTGGGATATATACTATTGGGCTACTCAAGAACCTCCATCCACATCAAAAGAGACTCAAGTATCTTCTCAAGGTAGGTCGCCTGCATCTGGAGGAATCGAGACCACAGATGTATGGAGAAATGGCCAGCCGCGAAGTGGAGAGTGGGCGCAGACTGTGGGGACTTTCAAGCCTGCATATAGACCCGTCCCGGCGAGATGGAAAAACAGTGAGATTTTGGCCTTGTTAAGGCGTCATGTTCTGTCTAAAAGTGCTGGTGGCATTCACGAGGGTGATGCAAAAATTAGCGCTGAGAGCTCACGTCAAAGCGTTAAGAACGGTGGTGGTATGTATAACTCTTGAATCTCCAGTAGTGATAACTTACTCCTCATAGGTATGGCTTTTATGCCTCCTGTATTTCAAACCGACCGACCTTGAGCAAATCAAGGGATTTATGGCTGTGTGTAAATGTGTCAAATTGTATTTTTACGCTGCTGGTAACGACGTGCCTCGTGCGCTTTTAGCTAGCACTTGAAGCATTAGAAAGTGCTTTTCCAGGCAGCCTCGTGCCTGGTCTGTTGTGCCATTTATTTTCCTTTACTGTTTGCAGTTTTCGGAAACTTAGCTAATGGACGATCTTTGATTTGACAATGCTCGCATATTCACGGCCTTCCGACTTACATTCCAAAGGCGGGCACATGAGAAACATGCTCTGCAAACGGTATATTCAAGCCCAGCCTTTATATTTTGTCGGTTGCTAAAGTCGTATATTTTTGACCCGATATCAACTTCCCTCTGAACATTAACTCTGAACAGCAGCTTGGTTTTTTGTTTCTTCCTGCTTTGGAACTTTCCGACAGCTGCTCAATTCAATTTACTGTATCTGTGATTTTCTTTCTCAGGTGAGTCTTGCCGAGGAATGAGAGAGAGAAATAACAGCATTCTTGGTTCCGACCATTTTGACCGAGGTGGTGGCTGGCCCCCAGATTTGGCGCCTCTTTCAGGAATTCATTCTTTGTTTACTCACAGCAAGTTGTTCAATATCACGTGTAAAGATAGTTTGAGACTCATTAGATCTCAGACATTACATTTTTTAGATCATTTGTTCCATGAATAGTATAACTTAATGCAGATGGCTGGGGCTTGCTTTTTTGGCATCTGATTCTTGCATAAATAACACCCCTTTGACTGTTTTGCATGTTTGCTTTCCATATCATTCGTCCTATTAAATTCCAAGCACAATTGCCTCCATATGCATGCTTTTGAGGCACGTCTCCCTGCAACTTCTCGAAGACTTCTGAGACAGAGGTGCAAGCTCAATTGATTGGACCTATTCAATATGTCTTTTTCCGCCGTCACTTCATATCCGAATGATAAAGGCTCCGAGATGTATAGCCAAGGAGCGGAGGACCTTGGCAGCGATTTCTTTGATCAATTCATCAACTTCAATTCTCTCGACAGCGAAACTCCTGACTATTCAATTTTGCCAGAATCAACATGCGTAGAGGCGAGAAATAACCACTCTGGGTGCTCGTCCTTAGTTTCAGCAGAGATGGAAGCGCATCCGTGCTTATGGACTGGAGAATCTTGGATTCTTCCACAACATGTCTCAGCACAACCTGGCGAGAGCAAGCAATTCTACGCTGAAATAACCGGACGAGCGGCGATCTCTGATAGCGAGTTGCTTAGCCTCGAGGGTGTCACTTTGGAAGCGGCCCAGGTTCACACCAATACCCATTCGTCTCTCCCGGCATCCCCTTCAACAGCTGTGAATGCCAAGAAACAGCGAAGAAAGAGCCGTGTTATGGCAACACTCTCAAAAACATTTCAAAAAAAGCACAAGAGCCACGACCCAACTTCTTTAAGAACTCCAATAGAGAAGATGAAAGGCTCATCAAAGACGAAGCGTTCTCAGAAAAACGAGCACGGTGGCCGTGAAGCGCGGAAAGGCAAGACTGACAGCGGTGCGCCAAAATCTGTTTTTGAGCTTTCGCAAAATAGCTTGCCGCTGTCACCTCCCCCTTCCGCAAAGGCGTCGGATGCCTCAATGAATTCGAAGAGCGCAAATGAGATAGAGCTCAACGGGTTCGGCGATAAATCGACATCGACATATTCAATGAGCCCGACAGCAGGCTACCATACTCCCACAAGAACTCCAAAGTTGGATTCCCAACAAGCTCGACGAACTTCTAGCCTTCATCGCTCAGATAATGCCACCTTTCCATCGATTCAACAACCCAACCATAATTGCAATCAATGGACCCCTTCGACAGTGTATCCCGGAGAAATCGAAAGCCCGATTTGGTGGTCCCATGCCGCCTCCACTCCAATGGCCCAGCCATCTCCTAGTATCTTGCACAACAGTCCACAACGTGGGAGCAAGACTCTCGCTATGCAACTCCAAAACGACGTCTCTTCCCACAACAACCGGAGTGAAATGGGCTTTAATCATATGAGCATGGGTATGAGTATAAATACACAAGGCGGACTTATGATCCAGATGCCTCCAAGCAGTCTTCAGCAATCCTATGTCATGGGTGCTCCACCTATGATCCACCAACAGGGAGAATACTTCCCTTCCCAACGCCGTGCTGCCGGACGTGCTCCGCGTGCGCAACAACAAAGTTCACCGAGAAGGAAGCACCGCACACCATCTCCCTCCTCCTCCTCAGCATCCCCAAGCTCTCCCTCCCTCCGAGTCCGTAAACGAAAGACTGGAAAGAATTCGAATCAGAGAAGTGCAGGCGTGATAGACTTTGTGAATTTCACACCCGATGATAGCCGCAAGATCTTGACTGGTGTGGCGCCAAGCGGGAGCAGCAAGACGAAAGCTAGGCGGGAGAAGGAGGCAGAAGAGAAGCGGAGGAAATTGTCACAGGCTGCTTTGAGGGCAGTTCGAGCTGCTGGTGGTGATGTCAAGAGTCTGGTTGAGGAAGGGTTGTTCACTTAGAGATTTTGGAGGAGGTAATGGTCCCTTGCGGTCGAAGTAAGAGGTTTTAATACTTAATTTTCTGGAAGGATAGATTATCGGGATATAAGCTCGCAGAACATAGAATGTATCTTTTGTCCGAAGACGGCTGGTTTCCACGCAGTGATTTGGAGGCATGGGCATGGGCATGGGGTGGCTTTCATCTGTTCTTTCAGCCCAATTGCAAGCGAGATGCCAGGTAACCTTATATACCCCAACAGCTTGTTCACACAAGGCTCAGTGGGGTCAGCCCTACCCGCTTGCTCCTCTCATCAGCTCGATGGAATAGTGAATATACTTATGAAGAGATACGATGCAAGATACTGCCGTCTCCTTCCCGTACATGACTCTCCAAGCAGGAGGTGATGAACAAGTCTGAACAGAAAGGGAGTTGTGGGCACAAAACAATTCTATTTCGAGACAGGGTGGGTCCTTAAGCGCTGCCACAATTGGCTCGATGCTGAGAACTGCGGCTTGGATGAGGATGGGCTTGGATTCAGCCCCAGGCGCGACGTCGACCTGAAATGAACGACGGAAATGTGCTGCTCTTGTGCAATGATAACATCCGTACAACGACTTCGACCGACGAGGCACTGACATTCGTTTTGAGCCGTACAATTCTGTCAAACACCTGCGACCTCACCACACACCTTGTACGTTGCACGCGGCTTACAGATTCAGCCTTGCGGAGAGCCTGATCCGACTACCAACAACCTCTTGCGCTGGAATTCCGTGTATACGATTTTGCGGGATCGAGCATCGTTTGAGAAGAGTCAGAGAGTGACGGAGGTTTCTTGAGACTTATTTCTGCCCGCGCTTCTGTCATAGTTCGTCTTCGATTGTTGAAAAGCTGAGTCGAGTTGAACTGCTTGGAGGACAGGGCAGGCGGCAGTGAGGTTTCACAATAACCTTTTCCGTTTTGATGTTTTGAGCCACTCGTATCTCTCATACAAGAAGTTCGGATATCCTCAACTTCTATTCTACGAACTCGAGAGTGGAGGGAGGCTTGGGGGATGGCCAACTATGGTTCAAATACTGGATATCCGTACCCATGGGCGAATCAAACGGAGCACGACTTAAGGCACCAAGTATCTTCCATATCGACCATCAGCTCGGTAGGAACATATCAAAGCGGGCCTCGAGATTCTGTTGTATCTCTGCCATCGCCTACCTCCGGTGGCCCTTCACGATCACAGTCTTCAGAAGCATCACATACTAGCAGAACAAGACATGCCTCGATCGGCAGCTCGGCTGTGGTCTCACCAAATGAAAGCATTCGTAACAATAGCTATAGCTCTATGGGCTTCCCCGACACATTGAGGGCAGGTACTCCGACGCAGTCTCCGACAACTCGAACATACAGTCCTTTTGGAACCCCGCCACAAGCGTACCAACCTATTTTCAACGCAGAAGAGTCGACTAGGCAACCTAGCAGCTTTGTATCGAGGAAATACTCGAAAAGGAGGAGTAGCTCTTTATTACACCATGGATCAATACCCGAGGGGGAAGAGATAAATATGAATCTACTAGGTTCTGCGATGCCCATGGGAACCTATATCAAACATAAAACTGCATATTCGTCATTAAAGGAAGAAGATTTAGACGATGGGCCAGGTTTATCGACCGTGGCTTTCGATGTGACTTCCTTTCTTGGACCACCTCAGAATGAAGAGCAGCTGCGAGAAGTCAACAAACGAGAAGCGGCAGGCATTCTTACTGGTGGCCTTGGAATCGGTCTGAAGCCAGAAACTACCTTGACAAGTACTGATCTATACGCAAAGTCACCCCAGACAGCTACAACCCCCGTGAGTCCGCTGGCTCGCAAAATGTCGATGCTTCGAAGTCCAACTTTTCGCTCAGCATCATCTCGGAGCGCAAGCCTTGCCAGGGCCCGGACAGTCAAAGATATCCGAGAGTTGGGCCAAATAGAAGCCAACAAGCGGGGAAAGATCATTGAAGTCGTTGTGGAGGATGAACCAACGGTAGACATAAGTTCCTTTGCTGGCGGTAACACCCAAAATGTGGACTTTCGGAATATCCCGCAACTCCCCCGAAAAGATACGATAGTACCAACAGTAGAAGTGTTCTACCCGCAAGCCAATTGGCGGCCCATCTCGATGAGGTGGCCTTACATTTGTTTCCTGATCGTGGTCTCTATCGTTCTTGCTGCCGCACAAGAGTATCTGCTCCATATTGGTCCTTTGTTTAACTTCAAATCAGTGAACGAGCTGAGCGCTTGGCAATACTTTTGCCTAAAATATCTTCCGACGATAATCACCGTCTCATTTGGAGTATTGTGGCAAGTCACAGATTTTGAAGTTAAGCGCCTTGAGGCATTTTACCAATTGTCCAAGAAGGAGGGAGCCTTAGCAGCGGAGTCCATTAATGTTGACTACATTACTTTGTTTGTGACCATCACCTTTTAAATGAGAAATAAACTAACTCTCTCAAGTTTCAACTTCTTACGTCCTGTAAGGGCGCTGCAATATAAGCATTATGCAGTTGCTGTCTCGTCACTAGCCACATTGATAGCTGTATCACTTGTTCCAACTTTACAAGTTGTAACGCTCAAACACGAACAGGATCCTCGAGGTTTGAAATATGTCGTTATCCAGCCCGTATACTCCCGGGTACTTAGCTCCGTTCTCCTTTTCATCGCTTCAATGGGATGTATTCTATTGTGGCAACTGCAACGCCGGCGATCCGGACTGGTGGCCGATGTGAAAGGCATAGCAGGCATCGCTGCAATGGCAAACCGTAGTCATATCCTCATGGACTTTAAAAATATGGATACAGCATCACCTGAGCTAATCCACCAAACACTTAAATCTCACCGGTACTCCCTCCGGAACTCGTCACTTGCTCCCGAAGATAAAGAGCCTCTCACTCAAGAGGAAAAGGATAAATATGGTTAGTCCAAGGCTCTTTCTACCATTCCGTCCCTTTTCCCTCCCTTGGGCAACATAGCTCGAAATAAAAGTTTTTGGTTGTCGTAATTTGGCTCAATATTTAAAATCCACAATAATTTTCCCGTATTCTACCAATTTTCGCAAATGATAGTAAAGGGCTGTGGTCTTAACAACTCAATTTCAAAATGCTAACTTGTTAATGCCCCAGATCAACAAACTCGGGCAGAAAATCCACATCCACTCATGTTACGTCTTGTGGCTGGAATACCTTTTATCATCGGCATGCTACTCTTCGCCATCGTTGTGCCTATCATACTCTGGGTCCCAAGCGCGAATATTGTTACTGAAAAAGTCCCTTGGTTACTTACGGGTTTGGCTGTGTGCATCAAGTAAGTAGCCCGTGTGAATAGTAAATATTTCTTTTCCAGCCTGCACTATGGCTTCTAAGTTCTTTCCTTTGAGAGATTAAATTATACTTTTATGGCAGACTCATCGGTAATGCTGACTCCTCGATCTTCCAGACTTGCATGGGGAACTCTCGAAACCGATATTCGCATGATAGAACCATTCTACATGCTCTCTAAGCGGCATGCATCTCCTAAAGTCCTCACTCTCGACTATAATGCTTTGGCTTTTGGCGCGCTGCCTCTGAAGGCCTTCGCTAACAAGAATTATCTTGTTGGTTTTGTTGGTCTGGGTAGTGTATTGGCAGAAGTGTTAACAGTTTGTGCAACATCTTTTGCTGATGTATCTGGTCTCGCTTTCATGCCTGCTCCCCCCTCGCAACCTAAGCGTCGCAATAACAGCAATAATCTGAATTCTGGAGAAGAGACCAGCTTGTCATTCTTTTTGTCATTCTCCCTCGCTATGGGGATCGTTATTTTTCTCTGTCTTGTCGCTACTCTTGTCTACATGCGCCGTCGACATCCATTCCTTCCTCGTCAGCCAAATACAATTGCTTCTGTCTTGGCTTTCATACATCAAAGCAAGATGCTGTATGATTTCGTGGGTACGGAGAAAATGAACAATGATGAGATGGTAGAGAAGCTCGGTGGTCTGGGGAAAACCTATGGATTAGGATGGTTCCAAGGCCGCGATGGCGAGATGCATTGTGGTGTTGATGAAGAGGAGTTAGTCAGTAATTACAAGCATGGGGATGATGCCCGGAAAGCGATTCAGCCTTGGACAACTAATTGGGAAAATTATTAGAGCACTTGTATAAAAACCGGATTGCGTTATGTTGGAGCTCTCCTTTGGCATATGATATAGGTAGATTTTGGTCTGGTTTATTAGGCTTGGTTGGCCATCACGGAGTCATCAGGGGGTTTTTTGCAAAGTCATGTGGAGGAGCCCGGTCTCTGTATCTCAATCATGATTCAGAAATAAGGATGGAGTTGGAACAATGCATAGACAAAAGAAACTTGGGGTGACGAAAGAGGTTCACAATGCTATAGATCTACAGACCTACCATATTTCTCTTCAGGCAATTTATGAAAGGCGCCAGCCGGCCCTTTCTCAGTGTATTGTTAGAAGCATTAAACATGATTTATCAAGGGTCACTACTTCTTCCTACAATGTAAATTGTCCCATCTAAAACTGACCCTTTTTATTGCAAGACACCTCTCATCTTACTTTCTCCTTCCAGAGTCTGATTAACCTGCAGCGATCTCCTCCTAGCATCCAGCCACATCATAAACTGCGCATATGTCTCAGGTACGATCTTCAGATCCTTCTTCACTTCAAAGGTATAATTAAAAGTACCCGTTGGTTTCGTCTCTCCATGTTCAATATTCCGCACCTTACTATCCACGCGGATCTGGATACGGCTGCTGCCTTCTGGACTGGCTTTCTTATCTCCACTATCTATTAACGGAGAATCAGAGTACGCTACTGTAGCTGTCAGATAGAGCACTGATCCTACTGGGACCGGATTTTCAAATGTCGACGGGTCCAATGCGATGAAACTTGGCCGCGTGTGTGATGCTGCTGAAGCGCAGGTAAATGCTAGTTCGAATGCTGACTTTAGTAAAAAGCCGCCGAAGATCATGAAGTTGTGTCGGTTGCGGTATTGAGGCTGCATAATCTGTACGGACGAGATGACCGAGTCTTTCATGTATAGAGCAGAATCGGGTTTTCGTGTTGCTGTGTTTGGATCATGGTAGTCAATCTGAGCCAGCCAAAGAGCATGGATTAAATCCGATTCCTTGTCATTTGGGGTTTGTTTTCTTAGAGCTAGCTTCGAGGCAGCTTTTTTGGCATCATAATTCTTCTGGCCGAGCCCAAAGAGGGTTTTCTCTTCTGGGGTGGTCATTTTCAACGGCGCGATTGCTACTGGCTTCTTCGTTGCAGGGTCGAGAGAAACCTGGAACTGTTAGTATTGTGAGTGAAACTGTAGGGGCTAGACTTCCCATTGTAAATGCACAAGTCATCAGTACATCCTTCTCAGTGGCAACCTGGATTGAAATCTCCATGCTACTCCGACCAGTAGCAAAGGTTACTTGGCCCGAGAGTTCCAAATCGCAAACCTCACTGAGAGGAGCTTTTAAAGTTATTCGATCTACGGCCGCGGTCACCGTCATCACTGCATCTCCCGTATGCTTGTATGCGATTACGCCAGCGAGTGCATCGAGATCCATGAAGATAGTACCTAATCTAAGATGACCAGAAGAGTTGATGTACGAGTCCAAGAGCCATGGATCTCGAGCCAATGGCAGTACCTATGGCCATGAGTGGAGGAGCCTTTAGAATTCAAAGAATACTTACCACTTTATGATAACTCTCCGCACTTGTCTTGGGTGCTAAGCCTCGTTTGGCAGTGGTAGACGGAGTTGGTGAGTGGACATCCTCGCGGTTTTCTTGCCTTTTGAATGCTTCAATGAACGGAGTACGAGTCCTCATCGCGGTTAGTTCTCGGTAGACCCCATCGGTGCAACATCTCTGACTCGATGAGAAAGGTCTCAAGTAAGGCTGTGCAACTTGAACGGCTTGAAGTCTCAATCTGAGAATTGGTGAACGAATGAGCTTAGAAGCCATGAATATTCATAATAATGTTTTGATAATTATGGGCTGGGTGGATAATGTATAGGAAAAGAGAACATGTAGAGAGGTGGTGAGTAATGCTGAGGTGCGAGAGGGGAAACTGGAGGGGAGAAAATGAGTTGAGATCCCGTTATCGTGATCCGTGCAGAGTGGATATATTCCTCCTCAGATTGAAACTGGAAATGGTAAATAACAATGGCTGAAAATATTGATTTGGCTTCCTATCTGGAGCAATCAATCAATGGTGGCTGCCAGAGGATAACTTAAATACCTACTGAACTAATCTCACTCATCACGGGACCAGCCCTCGGGAGTACAATATTCTGAGTTCGGCAGAATTTATAGCCATCTCTCACATGGTAGCCGAGACTTGACTAAACTCTTGATGGGTGGGTACCAATTGATAGTTGCAATACTTCTCGTCTCTCTTTTAGCATATTAGATGAGACAATGCTGTTCTGCCATTAGGAGAAGATATGTATGTAGTGGAAGTAGTTGATTTATGGCCCTATAAAGGACGATCTCAATTTTGTGTATGTTGGATGCTTCAATTCGTTCGTTCAATGGAATGCGCCGTTCCCATAGGGCAGCTCTTGCCCAATGCCAGATCCCATTATATACTCATTTTCCTACACCCTACTAAAACAAGGCCCACTGCCGTAGAAGATTCCCGCAATGCTGTGATACTCTCTTGCGCTTCTTAAATGAGATGCTTCGACCTGTTGAGTGTTAGCATATAATTCACTACTTTCATAACCACACACACCTGAAGTACGCCCTCAAATAAACAACCTGCCAAGCTCCCAATGCAACCAGCATACCCATAGTTCCAAAAGCGAACCACTTCACTCTCGTGTTCGTGCTCTCATTGGTGTCTCTAAGCTTCTGCTCACGGCTCCGTAGGTAGTCCATTTCAGCGACAATTTCTGCAACCATTTCCTCAATCCGCCGTAATTCGGTCTCTACAGGCTTCAGTTTCTCGGTTGCTTGGACTGCAGACCAATCCTTGGCATCCGCGCCTATGTCGATATCAAGCTCTACGTGGCGGAATGGATGGGAGACACCATGTGCTACAGGTGTTAATATCTTTTGTCTGGTCCGTTTAGAGAAGTAATACTTACTACCAGAAAAATTGTTTTCAAAGCATACGTCAAAAGACGCATCAGCATGGGACGTAAATGCCATTCTTTGCTCTCCAGCGACGTCTTTCGGCTTTCCATACTCATTCCCAACAGCATCTTTAATCTGTAAATATCATAAGCATTTGTCTTAAGCTCGTATCCCTTGCCACAACTCACATGCATATTGACGATCATTCCATCGCCTTTGTAACCATCAATCGTAGCAGTAACCACCACTAATGTATCCTTCGAAACAAAATTCCGGATGCATCGACTTCCCTTTGGATCACCTCTACTCGAAGCCTCGAGGTCAAATTTCAGTGCCTCTACACAGGCAAGAAACAAAACGAGACTGCACAGCGTGCGCCACATGGATTGAGTATATGCCATACTGCCGTTGTGGTCGTGGTCGTGTGAGCGTGGAGACTGCAACAAGAACCCGTCGCGTAGAAAGGAGAACTTAAAGATGCCACTTTGTGACCAGGGATTTGGGATCAGTGGCTGCAGCACGTGATGACAACTTTTTGGTGCAGTCGGATCTTGAACTCTCCATCGACTTCATAGACAACCACTTCTGGCCACAAAGGAACAAGTTGCCAAAATGCCAAAATGTAAGCTGTGTAAATTGCGCTCTTATCTTTAATCATCTGCTAACACTCCGTAGTCTTTTGTAAGCTTCCGAGGATCTTGATGCTCTAAGTCCATGCGCATACTAATTATCCACAAGGCGACTATTGCGATGTCTACCTCACGCACGACTCCATGTCGGTCCGTAAAGCCCATAACTCGGGGCGGAACCATCTGCGAAATGTAGTTGACTACTATCAGCGTATGTTTATCCCGACTATCATATGTTGAAATAGCTAATACTGCTAGAAATTGGCCATGAAAAGGCGCAATCCGTAATCGACTCTATCACAAACTCCTACGCTGCAGAAGGACAATCTTCAGCGAACCCTATGCTTGCACAAAACCAACCTCCTCCATTCCCACCCTTCCCGGGCGGCGTTCCTCCACCACCTTTCCCTGGAATGCCCGCTCTCCCCCTCCCAGGACCGAATGGTATGCCTCCCATCCCACCACCGGGCGGTCGTGGTATGCCACCCATGCCTCCATTCCCAGGTATGCCATTCCCACCTCCTGGTGGCCTGCCTCCGAACTTCCAATTCCCTCCGCCAGGTCCAGGCGGCTTACCCCCGATGCCTGGTGGCTTGCAGTTTCCGCCGCCGCCTGGAGGATTACCACCTATGCCTGGTTTCCCTGGAGCTCCACCAATGCCGAATCAACAGAATCAGCAAAACCCAGGTCAGAATGGACCACCTGGCGGGGATAGGCGATGAGACCTGAATGAAAGGGAAAGACGGAGGCAAAAAAATGGGATCTCATCATCTGGCGTCCAGGGTCTAAAATCTGGAGTTTGGTCGGACTGCATTGTAATAGTGGGATATTTGCTTGCACCACAATTATTGAGTTGATAAGGAAGCGGCTGTCGACTGGGTCTCACGATTCCCACGCAACAGCAGGAAGAGACTGACCAAAGACTACGGCACATACTTCCCATAGGAATTGAAAGATGATAGACATATTTTGATTCACATTAGATTTACTCGGTGTGAATTTCTGCCCAACAGTAATTGTGAGAAGTAAAACTATGTGCATATCAATTGTCGAATATCGATTCGACCAACATGCAACAACAATTCTGCTCTATAATTCGACGCTGACCTGCTAACCTATCACACCTAAAAGAGTGGGGATCCAGCCACCTTTTCTTATTCCCTCCCTCAATTTCATTACCATGAAATGTAGAAAACCTGGAAATCTGATAATCCATTCAAATGTTCTTTCGGGTATTCAATTCAGTCACAACGCCACACTCCAGATCTGTGTGTATCCCAACCCGATTCTCAAGTGTCAATAACGACTTCTTCTAAAAACGCCGTGAATTATAGGATGAGTACTCAATCAGCTTCTGCAAGCTGAATAATCAACTTAGAGGCTAAGTCTAAGAATGGGAACGGTGAGGTAACTTCCTTCTCCTCGAGTAGCATTCCGTCAGGGGTCTCGTACCCAGCACACTTGAAATCCACCAAGTAAACCTGGGGTTCCATTTCGTAAAGTTGGATGTCAAGATGCATCACAACTTTCTCGTTCGGAACTATCTTGGCTTTAGGAGGCGAGGCAACGTCATTAGTTGCGGCGCTAGACATCGAGGCTATTGACTGCCGACGGAGATCTATGGACGATGAGTGAGTTGATCCAGGAGGAACCATTCCGGGAGGGTACATGCCATCTTTTTTCCACCGAACGCGGAGGACCCAGGGGTCGGCCGGAAGACGGTAGTGCCCATTTGGGTCGAGCGCACTAAAACGCATACTCGAGGTAGAGCCGTCCTGACGGTTCATGGAATCGGAATGGTGAAGAGAAGCACCGCTTCCGTTGGAGACGAATGAGTTGTTGTTCGTCCTAGTCAGTGTCAGTTCGTTCCTGCTGAAATCGTGCAACCAACCTATCATCATCAGAATTGTCATAGCGAGGAGCCTTCCAATCTTCATCTATGACCCATTCAGCGCCCAACTTCTGTAAAGCTCGGTAGATGCATCCAATCGCTTCGAGTGGCTGATTCCTAGATCTGATACCAAACTGCCATTTGGTTGGTTTCGATTTCTTTTGCGGAACCGGAGTCATGCCGGCAGGTCGCTTGTTAATCTCATCAAGTTTTAGTTGACTTCGAGAGAGTGGGTTGAGACGGCGAGCAGTTTCGACCTTCTCAGCTTCCGTCTGGGGAGTCGGTACATCGACTTCTGCGTGTGTGGTCGAAAGGGGATTACCGACATTCTTCCCAGTTCGTCGGGCCTCCATGTAGTCTCGATGGTAGGCTGGTAAGCTGCTTGGAAGAACTCCAATTTTACTGACATAAGGCCGAATGCTTCGGTCAGTACCGATAGAACTAGACGAGCGCGGTGACATGGCATCAAGGAGAGGGCTTGGGCGTATAGGAATAGCGCCAGGCTCGTTGACAACAGGGGAAGATGGGGAAAGAATACTATCCAGTTTGATTCCGTCGTTCCAGGCAGGAGGGGATGGAGCTTGAAATAATAGTTGTCCCTTGTCATCAGAAAGATTTGCTGCTTTGATATCAGTTTGGGAGCCATTCACTGCAAGCCAAACAGAGGATTAACACGTCTTCGAAGTTGAAAGACCATGTCATGGTAGGGAAGAGAATCACTTACGGTTTGCTTCCATGAGCTTGTTTTCCCGGACGATCAGATAAGCATCTTTAATCGCAGACGGCTCCTCCGCAGCTAGAGCTTCTTGGACATCCTTGATACCATATCCCATTGTTTTACTAATCTTTTCCGTGACCTGAACATGGAGCTTCTCCTGAACGGCAGGGCTTGCATGTGGAGCGATCAGTTTTGGCGTGATAGCCTTGCTAGGATCAACCCCAGTGTCCAAGAACTCCTCGACTGGAGGTTGCAAATAAGGCGCCAGGTTTTTGACAAACCATGGGTCCATCCGAATTTCTTCAATGGTTGCTCGATGGATTGGATTTACAGCCAGCATCTTCTTGATCAACGCGGCGGCTCCAGAACTCATATACTGCGGAACAACATAGTGGCCTTTAGCGATCTTCGCAAATAGAGAAGGTATATGTTCGTCATCGAATGGAAGTCTTCCTACGAGGAGGACATATAAAATAACCCCACAACTCCACACGTCAACTTCTGGTCCGGCATATAGCTTACCATTAATAACTTCGGGGGCGGCATAATTTGGGCTCCCACAACTCGTTTTCAGGAAATTCCCATCTGTCATGATATTGCTGAGGCCAAAATCGGCAATCTTGACGTTGAGGTTATCGTCCAATAGCAGGTTCTCTGGCTTTAAATCTCGATGAACAATCTTATGTCTATGGCAGTATTCGACGGCACAAATAATTTGTTGAAAAAATCGCCTAGCTTCATCCTCCTTCATCTTTCCATTCTGTACGATATAGTCGAAGAGTTCTCCACCAGCATATTCAAGGACCATAATAATCTCTAGCGGTGTCTTGATGACGGTATATCTACCAGGACCTGATTAGCAATGGCGAGCACTTGAAGATTCTAGTGAGTGGCTACTTACAGTTTGATGATATGTGGGTGTCTCAACAGCTGCAAATACTCAATCTCACGTTCGACTCTGCCAGCCATGTCCCTACTAATAAGCTTCTTCCGTGCAATGATCTTCAGAGCGACCTGCTGGTTGGTGACTCTGTGTGTCGCGAGCTTGACCTTGCCAAAGCTGCCCTCGCCTAGAGTTCGTATGATATGATAGGCACCTATCCGTTGCTCGGCTTTCTTCTGCGGCGGCTGCTGGACCGCTTGGTGCTGGTTGTTGCCATTCGGAGTTCGATGACGGGAGCTCGCATCGGGAGGCTTGTTGTTTGCTCTCCTGTTCGCAGAAGGGGCGAGCGAGATTTCGAGCTCACCATCTTCGTATGCGCCGTGGGGCATCATTGCGGGGGATGAAATGCGTAGATTGAGATGAGATCGGATGTGGTTGAGGTCAAGTTGCCCCACCAAAAGCGGGCAGATGCAACGAGAGCGGCCAACGGTTTGTTAGGCGCGGAGGTGAAGGAGGGAACGGTAGATCTATAGAACTCTTGTCACCATACTGAGCTGAAATAATTGAACGCGACGGGTGAACAGAAACTCCGGTTCGCCTGAGGGAGAAGATGATGGCGGTTTGGTAAATGTCGGCTCAACCTGGATTGATGATGATGATGTACCGTGAAGCTGGCCTTTTAGCGATGGGTGAAATTTGTGGGGAAGGGAGCTATAGTATTAGTGAGCCGCTTGCGGTCTCCATCCATAAAAGCTATGGTTCGGACTCCCAGGAAGCTTGTGTTTAGACGATCAAATGCATGTGAAGATATCATCTCGAATCAACCTGGTCGGATTTACGTAAGAAGAACAGTCAAGACAAACTCGAAGGTAAAGAAACCTGTGCAGACGGCAGTCTGGAGAAACCTATCCATCCTCCCATACTACCATAGCTGCGGACTTGGCCCAAGTTTTGAGGTTGATATGGAGAGAGCTTGCAATTCGTTTGGTACGATGTGGAATGCTCGTGGAATACCCGTGGGATACTCACAGAGACGCTCGAATGTTGAATGGCATCGAAGCTCAATATAGACAACGAAACCTCGAGATGCTGGATGAGCTTGTCAACACTAAGGGTGCCGCTACCCGTTGAGTAATTGGATTGGCTTCCTTTGTTGAGTTGGCTTACAATCTACATAATTTAGACAATGATCATATAAGTATCTTGAGGTTCTCCTCTACCCAAAGAACTCCGGTTTCAGACTCCTTCCGAAATCGCCTCATCTCTTCTGATGCTGCTCCTCAACTCTTAATCTTTCCACCAACTTCTCTCTCAAGAAGTCACTTAATCCCAGTATGCCCTCTCGACTAATAATCCTATACGTGCCAGACTCCTGGTATCTTCCCCTTCCCACCCCATCCTCATTTGGGACAAATTCACCCCGCCCATCAACCTCTAAACTCCCAAAAATATCTTCCGGCCACGCGATTCGTCCGTAATCAGGAGGTGCCCTTAAATCACTGACATGTACCCATCCACCTCTTCCTGCTCCGCCAGCACCTCCTTGAGAACTAGCACCCCCCGCTCCATCACCACTGTGACTCCCTCTCTTCCCTTTATTCTGTTGCGGAAAGAACATCCCACCCGAGCCCAAAGACGAACCAGATGTCGAAGCGAAGGCTGCGGCTTGGCCTTGTACTAAGGGGTCGGAAGCTGCATGCTCTCGTAAAACGGATTGCAGGATGGAAAGGAAGTTGGGATTTTCGGTCAAAGAGTCTGGTGTGGGAGGTATGGTGGAGGTTATGCCAATGGCGAGGAATTGGGTGGGAGGATTTGTCGGGAGTAGAGAAAGGATGTGCGATGAACCTGAAGGGAAGACATACTTGACATTGTTAGCAGAAGATGCTGAGCTAGGGAATAAATAAATTACGATGTGAGGGCTGCTTGAGAGGGTGGAGAAAGTGCGGATTGTCCGCCGTAGTAATGATGGACTCGAGGTCCTTCGTACGGCTGAAAGCACCATCTGAAATGTGGTTGTCGGAAGACAAACAGAAAGTTAAGTTTATATTAAAGCTCAGACGTCATCATACCCAGCACGCCAGGTCGGGGCAAGGCGATTCCGTTCACAAAAGGAAGATATTTCACCTAGGAAAAACGATATCTTGATCTGAGTGAGGTCTAACAGCAATATCTAGCTTCGGGGTCACACGTCTCGGGAAATTCATGTCACAAGAAATTCCATAATGTGAACTCCAAATTTAGTCCTCACAATGGTATCGAATTGTCTCGAGTGCGCAAATTTACAAGCCCTTCCTTGATGGACCGTGTAAAAAAATCGTCGCTAGCAGCAAGGAGCAATGTCAACCCTAGCCATCAATCACGCCATTCCGCAAACCCAATTGTACACGCCCATGCCTTCCATAGCCCTGTATTTATCTATGCCTTCTTGATATCGGT
This sequence comes from Arachnopeziza araneosa, assembly GCA_003988855.1. Lineage (NCBI taxonomy): Eukaryota > Fungi > Ascomycota > Leotiomycetes > Helotiales > Arachnopezizaceae > Arachnopeziza > Arachnopeziza araneosa. Next base: position 838,140 of record QYAI01000001.1, read on the forward strand.
ATCCTCAAGTCCGCCAAAGATCTGTTCTATACTTAGAGTATGTTCATCATCAGGTTATGAGTCAACTTACCGTCTCCATCATAATGCCAGTAATTTGGTACGGATCAGCGTTAGAAGCTGGGCGTCTGTCTTCGAAGTAACCATAACCCTTGTGGCCACACTCTCTTGGGATACGGATAGATGCACCACGGTTGGCAACGCCGTAGGTGAAGGTATCGATGCTACCAGTCTCGTGTCTACCAGTCAATCGCAGAGTGTTATCCTCACCGTAAACAGCAATGTGTTCCTTGTGGCGACCTTCAAGCTTCTTGATGGCAGCCTCAATGTGCTTCATTCCACCTGGCTTACGCATCTCCTTGGAAGAGAAGTTGCTATGAAGACCAGCTCCGTTCCAGTCACCAGGAATTGGCTTAGGGTGGAAAGAAATCTTGGCACCGAATTCTTCAGCGATACGGTGGAGGAGGAATCGAGCGAGCCAGAGATGGTCACCCACTATTTATATTTAGTTAATCGAATGGTTGTTGACTAGACGAAGATGCTTACACTCAATACCCTCACAAGGACCGACTTGGAACTCCCATTGAGCTGGCATGACTTCAGCATTAGTACCGGAGATCTTGACACCAGAGAACAAGCAAGCCTTGTAATGGGCCTCGACAATGTCCCTGCAGTAGACCTTGCCAGTACCAACACCGCAGTAGTATGGGCCTTGAGGACCTGGGAAACCGTTCGTGGGCCAGCCATACGGACGGTCAGCCAAGTCAAGTAGAGTGTACTCTTGCTCGAGACCAAACCATGGCTCGTGGGCCTTGTGGGCCTCCATGAGCTTGGCGCACTCGTGGCGGTAGTTGAACTTGTTTGGGGTTCCATCGGGATCCCAGCACTCGGTGATCACCAAGATGTTGGGAGCACCACGGAATGGGTCGGGGAAGATAGCGACGGGTCGGAGGTAGACATCTGAGTTATCACCAGGAGCTTGACCAGTAGAGCTACCGTCGAAGTTCCATTCTGGAAGGTCCTCAACCTTGAAGCCCTCCTTGGGGACGCTGGTAAGAGTCTAGCAATTGAGCAGGTTAGTTGCCGGTCATTGGCCGATAGCGCCCCGCGCTGCATGGTGGGAACAATGGTCTGCTCACCTTGGACTTGGAACGGACACCGCCAAAGGAATCAATCCAGATGTACCTGTGGAGCAAAATGAGCCGGGAAATTAGAGGCGAAGCTACGTCTGAATACTTACTCGGCCATGGCACTTCCCTTCTGATCAAGGCTCATGTACTTGAGCAGCTAGATGGCAATCAGTAGGCGATCGCGGGGTCATTCCGGCGTCGGAAAGCTTACATTGGCCGTGTAGGAGACGGTGGTGGAGGTCGCCATCTTTGCCGATGAGGATGGATAGAAAGTTTGGAGAGAGGAGTTTTAGGAGATGCAAGAACGAGGTCAAACAGACAAGATTGTCTTGTTGTTGTCGGAAGAGAGAAAGGGCACTGAGGTTGGGAACGGGCTGTCTATTTGAAGGCCGATAAGAAGTCGCGCCGACAGGGGTTGTCAGGCAGCTCCAGGGGAGTGGGAGAGAATTGGGGGGGGGGGGAAGGAGGGGGGTCTGCTTCTTCCACCTCCCCATCCACCGTCAGTGCAAACTCAACCCGACCAGTAGCAGCTCTCTGATTTCCATCTCTATCCTCATCTCGTCCTCTTGTTGCACTTCTCGTCGCTTGTTGTTTGCTTGCTGGCACGACATCTCGTGGCTGGAGATGCTGCCGAGAAAATCTAGAAGAGCAGACGACTTCTTGGTCGTGCAAAATGCCGCACTTCTACCGTGCATTATGAGAAACGACACCTTCTCTTTGGAAGGCTGCTGCTTCGACGCTTCCTTTTTTTTTCACCAAGTAGTGTCCTGCACAATGAGGGCATGAGCAGCCCACGGTATTACGATTACCCATAGATCAGATCCCTCTCCGCCAAGCATCCTGCCTTCTTCGTGGACGCTGAAGTCCAAGCCGACTTTGCCCAAGGGATATCTGCACAGAGACAAGAACAAGTCGATTCTTGCTGGCACTGGCTGAAGTGCAGAAAAAGAACAGTTTTCAACTCTTCGACACCAAACTAAATCCAAAAGCACCACCACCGCTGCTGCTGCAGGTCGCCCCTCTCTGCAACTGCACGCTCCCCCCACATCCAAAGCCTCCCGCCAGCTGCTGCAAGCACGAACAAATTTTCTTTGCGTAAGTAACCCCCATCAGCCACAAGAAGGAAGGGCCTCCCACGCGCGAAGAATGAAATTCCCTCGCTTCTGCGACTTTGTTCCCCAGAAACTCGACCCCAACGGTTGGGACATGTTACAAATAAAAACTCTACCCCCGGGTCAACAGCTTCCTCATGGAACCGAACGCGGACGGGGTTTTGGGTCGTGTCAGGCCAGAATAGCGGGGTATCAGAAGGTCGCAAGCGCGGTGGCTTTTTCGCTTTTGATAAGGAAGTGCTGCTCACTGCTGATTGGCAATGGGGCGAAACGTCGTAAACGGCTCGAGTAAAGCCCCCCGCCGTTCTTTCCAACCCAGACGATTGGTTTCTTCTGACCTTGGGGCACGTGCCTCCATCTTCAACGTCTTTCCATTCCATCGTCAATACCTAGGTGTTCACTATTGACCCTTCCCCCATCAGGAATCTTCTGGGGTGGCAGTCACTCCCGCCTCGTCATCCCTTTCGAGTCGTGGCATGATTCTCAACCTGATGTGTGTTCTGTATAAAGTTACACCTTGAGCCACCTCTTCCCAACATGTACCGCCGTCATCTAATTCTCGAATTCTTCATCGATGCCACCCTTTTCACATAACAGAGTATTGCTCTTGTTGTGTTACTGGACAGCGCCGGACGCCTCACCTGCAAGCAGACTTGCGTCAGAAACTGAAGCTGGTGACTGTCAGACAGCAAGCACGGCGGTGAGCATTCTAATCATGCGGTGAAATCGAAGATACCCAAAACTAGCACATATGTCCGCTGATATTCCAGGATACCCCTAAGTTGTGAAAGCACTTGCAAAATACCATTCCTACTCTCCTGCAAGCGATGATGGCCTCCTTATATTCACACCGCTCAACTCCCGTCTCTCAAATGACAAGCCATAATTCCAACCCGAGTAGGTTACACTTGAGACCGACGTCGCCATTGAGGCTCCGATTCTCCGCTCGCTTCCTAAAATAGTAGAGATCCCAATTCTTCTCACTTAGTGGCTTGCTTGCTTGCCCCCCGCAATCTCTCCACGTCTGACGGACCACATACCTCCCACGCAAAATGACACCCACACGCCGGAGCACTGAGCCACAAGCCACAAATGGAACAAACCCTTGGCCACGTTACAGCATCACATGTGCATGCAGCTGCACCATGCATAAGATTCAAGATCGTTATTCTGAAAGCGGTAAATGCGACTTCATATCTGCAGCTCATTAGAGAATTGATCATGGGTCACACACCATGATCACTTCTCAGTAATTTATCCTACCAAAATCTTCTCGTTGTCGTAAATCGGCCAGTATGAGCAAGCTGGCTTCTCGCCGTGGTGCCCCGTATGTACCTGCATGAGCTAAATCTGGCATGCAGCCTTACCGAGGCTGCAAGATAGATTTCTCTAGCTTGTAGGACACCTTCCTTTGGTTGTCTGACGATAAAAGAATGGGAGCAGCAGGACAGAGAGACATATTTTTGACTAAAATTGTCTGACTGTATATTTATTTTTAGATTCAGCTGAGCAGTGTCGCCTGCCCTACCTTAGATGCGAAGTTATATTTACATTAGCTCTTTTCTTGATACTATTCGAACATGTTCTCAAAATGTTATCAAATAAGAATTTCTCATGTCGAATTTTGGGAAAAGAGATTTCAGGAAGATGGAAACAAACGCTTAACTTGGACTTGGACTTGAATCATTGATATCAAATTTCATATCTCGTTCATTCTAGGTCAACGGTGTATGTCTATATCTGTCTGAATGCTCGAATGGTATCGTAGTCTATGAAATCCATCAAAACAAAAACGCAAAAGTATATCGTAAAAATCCTAAAACAATGCTCAAACTTCAAATACCTTATTACCACTCAAGCAGTCAGGTCTTTCTTCCATTCCCAGACACATGCACACCCTCGTACTCCTTACCTACAACCCTCTCCTCATCAAATTCACTTTCCATTTCTCTATAAGCCATGCTCGGGTCATCAGTTTGATCTCCCACTTCCATCCAGACGTCGCTAGTAGCCGGGATAGGGAAATATCTGCACAGGATAAAATAACTGGAACTAGCAACAATGAAACCCGCAAAGAAGTTGATTCTGTAGATGTAGGTTGCTCCGATTGGAACTTTCCCCCCAACTGCCCCAACGAATCCAACGATATTGATGAGGATACCAGCAATATAAGCTGTGTATCCACGCCAGGAGAAGCCCATACTGTAATAGTATGGAGAAGTGCGCTTGGCAGAATAGAGATCCTTGATTTGAAGGTAGCCGTGGCGGACGAAGTAGTAGTCAGAGGTAATGACTCCCGCAATAGAGGAGAGGAAAACGGAATATGCCGAGAGGTAGGTAATGAAGTTATTGGTGGTATCCAAGAGATGCCATGGTTGCATTATGAGGCCTATCATCGCGCATATGTAACCACCACGACGAATGTTGAGATAGCGAGGAAGGAGTGCTGTCATATCTGTCCCTGCACTGACACTGTTGGCGGCAATATTGGTACCTAATTGGGCAATAGAAAAAGCCGTAGCGATGAAGAAGACTAAATTTGATTCAGTTAGTATGAGAATGATTTGCTTGAAATTGAAAACGAGAAACGGAGGAAGGGCCATCATGCTTGTATGTTAATAGGCGAACCATATGAAAGCCCAGGTCAAGAGCAACCCTCAAAAGTAAAGACACACAGACACACATCGACGTTGACAACACCAAATTGTCCATGGTTGCTGAGTCGGCTTTAGATGACCTCCGCAGTGCAAAAGTTTCTTTCCTCTTATAAAATGGAGAACTTACCACCTACACGATTATTAGAACCGCCTTCCTTCAAAAATGAATGTAAAAGGTCAAGTGGATTCCAGATTGCCTGTCCAAATATTACGGTAGAGGAAGATGAAACGATGATACCGATGAACGAGGTGAGAGCAAATCCACATGGGATGGTAAGAAGCTGTGACCAGAGGGCATCCTTTGGTCTGCGGGCGAAACGTGCAAAATCTGGGACGTTGACGATAAGTGTTGCAAAATTAGCGATGCCAGCCTTTTAATGAATTAGTTTTGATTTATCTAATGTTCAGAGGGACCCAAGAAGCTGGAGAACTGGGCTCCTAAAACAAAATTTCAGGAACGGGCAGCAGCACTCCTAGGACGGCTCCTAGCTCTAGAGCTCTTATTGAACATAATAGCAATTTTAGAACGGGAGTATGTTTACCATGATGCCGCTGATCATCCCCCATGCTAATTGAGAACCATGCGCAGTATTTTTTTGATGAACAATTGGGCCCAGTCCTTGCGCTCGGACTATCGCCCAGAGGAAGAATGCTATTCCTGCGGTAGGAACCACATACGCCTTGACGGTGAATAGATGCCGGATCGTGTGAACAGGGAACCAAATAGCTGGCAAAGAGCAAAGCCAAAAGATGAAGAAAGAGATAAAGGCGTTGGTCGACGTTCCCGAGTTCGGGATACCATTATGCAGAGTGTCGAACGAGGGCCATATGGCTGTAATCATAAGTTGTACACATTCCCCGCCAATCCATGCTTGGACTCCATACCTATTTTCAAAGGTGTTAGAAGAGCGGGGAAAGTTGAAAGTTGAGAGTTGTCTCATGGTCATCACGATACGTGGAGCTGAAAGAGATATAAAACTTTACATTACATGATTTGGAGTCCACGAAAGTAGGCACACTAGTAAATGACGAAGACTTACCAGATACATGACATTGCGGCCCTGTTAAAAACTGGCCAAAGAGCACCCCAAATTCCGAAAGAAGCACGAGAGATTACCGGGAAGGAGATATGATAAGTAGCTCCAATGCGACTTGTCAGAACGACGAAATCTAGCCAAGTTAACACATTATGGAGCAGGGGAGAGAAGAAACTTACAGGCAGCAATTGAATATCCTGTCCAAACGCAAAGCCAAGCTTGCCACCATGAGAGACCGCTGCCCGTAATGGAACTCGATGCAATCATCCAAGTGTTGATATTGAAGGAGTCTAAGTACATCAGTTACAGCTGGAGCATTATTAAGTGGAGAAAATTACCAGCGATCCAGAAAAAGACAAAATTTATCCACTTCCATTGTCGTCTCTCGGGTTCCACTGTTACCATTAGCTGCGTTCATCGCCTTGGGTAGAATAAGTATATTTACCTGGCTTCAGATCATAATTATTCAACATGAGTTGGGCGTTTGTAAGGCCTGGCTCGCTCTCCACCTCCAGAAAACGGCCAAATTTGGTGTTGTGTATCTTCTCCATTATGAGATCAAAGAAGAAAGATTCGTCCGAAGAATGGAATGAAGTTTCTCGGGCTTGGATTCTGCCAAAGTTCGAAATGTCGGGTGTGCGCGAGCGACGACTAGCTCGAAGTCCCGAGGGTCCAGCGAGCAACGGCGCGATCTCATCTTCATCTCTTGAGCTCGAAGGCTTGGGACAATCTCGTACTCGATGGCCTCTTAAGGAGCCTTTATGAGTCGATGCTTCGTCTTCCGACGACATCTCGCAGGATATATAGCCCCGCTAGAAGCAAAAGATCTTCAAGCACACTTCCTACCAAAGAATATAACTCGCGTTGCAGTATCGAGAACGATGTATTCGTGCATTAAGTTAAGGTTGGATTGTGCATGGCAAGAGAATGAAGATGCATGCAAAAGAGCTAGGGTTGTACACAGGCCACGGCGACATTGTTGGGTTGATCATGTAGCATGACCTCAGCACACTCGAAATTCCTCGAGATCTGATGGATCGGGCTCAGAATCTAGGAGCGATTGCGGCAGCCCGCGGCCACGGTAGGCTTCTGTTGGGGGTCTCTATCGGGGCGGCTGTCTGCTCACGAATCAGCAGCAGCCGACCGCTGCATTGGTATGGCAGTGTCGCACGCCTGACATCGGCAGCCCTACTGTACACCCCAACTGCAGCCGTCGGCGGTGGTCGTCACAGGGGTTCTGATAAGCAATCTCGTGAACTTTTCTGAACTTGACTCGATGCCATCTCTAAAACAAATAACATCCATCTGACCATCTTCTTCGTAGCTTCACTGTCATGACAAACTCCTTCTCTCGGACGAAGCGTGTGCTCGGAGCACCCGACTCTTTGGTTCCTGGGATATCCGGGCAGATTCCTCCCCATGCGTCCACACTCTCTTGGGAATGTTTTCCCCTAGGCAGAACGTGGGGTTCTGTCTTCCCCGACACCCACGGGTTACTTTGAAACTTCGACCAACGTAACGAAAAGAAAAAATGTTACGGAAAAACTCTAGCCAGTTCTTGCCACGGCCAGATACCGATTTATTCATCTCTAACAAAGTACAGTACAGCTGAGTAGCAGCCTGCTGATGACCGTGTCTCACTCCTCTCATCACGGGCACTACCTCGATCCTGTGATTCGGAATATCAACTTGGTCTCTAAATTTGAAACCAAATCTAGCTTGGACCCTCAATCATAATGTCGATGGCCAAGACATATTGTATAGAATAAAGTTCCAAAAAGAATTTCTCTTACAACCCAAGTCTGGATAGACTGCATGCTGCCTTGCTTGACACGCCGGCGTACTCGCATATACACATGAATGTGATCTTCTGAACTCGGTCTGTCATCGTCGTCGTGCAAGGAAACGAGCATCCCGAATAATATCCCCTCACGAAACCAACCGTAATAGACATGTCCCCATCTCAACTTGCATCTCTCGTCAATGGATCCGACTGGCCATCTACGCGAATCCTACTTTGGGTCAAACACACCCCCCGAGGTCCCCAAATGGGATGCATCTTTGATGCCACGCCTCATCTCCGCTTTTGAGTGTTACTCTGGGGTAGCTAAGCGAAGCCACATTTATTCAAGACGACCATGACAGTTCTCAATATGGATAATCTATTGCCAAGATTGCAACCAAACGACGCATGACCTTGTGATATTTTGAAGGACATTCTTGCGGAGTCTTTCCTTCCGCTCGACCAGACCTGGAGTGGCGAGTCTGAGCAGGAGCATTGGAAGATTCTCCAGGTGGAGAATGATTCGACGGGATATGTCTTGTTGTGATTTCTTACACCGTCAAGATTACTTTGATATTAAATGTGTTTGAGTGAACTCAAGTTGTGAAGTCATGCTCGGCATGTCAGTCAGATGCTGGGAGCTTGTCTTTGGGTTTTTTTGCCTGTATTATATAACGTGCTATCCTAAACTTTATGTAGAAAATCCTCTACTTTGACCTGAATCCTATTTGTCTCATACTCCTATTTTTGATTGATATGAAAATGAAGTTCTCAAATATCTTTTCTCGTATGATAGTTTTGATCGTTGGGTCTGTCCACGCGCATACGATCTTCACGCAGTTGAAAGTAGGGAGCGTAACTAATGGTATTTTCCCCAAGGCGTGCTAGTTACCCTCTAAATATTACTAGGAATTGGTGTTGGCATCAGAGACCCTTCTTATGACGGAGTATGTCAAATCAAGCAAGCTTCTTGTTCTTACCTGACATATTTTTCAGCCTATCTATGACGTGACCTCCAACAATATTGCTGTGAGTCCTGATTCCATTCTCTGATGTCAATGGACCTCGGAGGAAACACTGGAGGTGTTTTGATAAAAATCTTGTGCTAAGCTTGATAAAAAGTGCAACGGTGGATCGAATCCAACAACGCCATCAACGAAAATCATCAATATCGACGCCGGATCAACAGTGACTGCTGTGTGGCGACACACGCAGACCAGCGGCCCAAGTGATGTTATTGATCCTAGCCACAAGGTATTACAGAGATAAAAAGAAGCTTGTATTGACACTGACAAGGCTAAGGGTCCTGTCATGGCATATATGAAGAAAGTCAGCAATGCAGCAACTGATCCAGGTTATGGTAAGAGCATCAAAGCTCAGGATTAAATGAACGTCTATGTGTTCTCAGGACACAGACATGATCACTGTTCTTTTTCTCACCATGTCTCATGACACTAACAGTAAACAGGTTCGGGATGGTTTAAAATTTCTGAGGCTGGCCTTACAAACGTTGCAGGTAGAATACATCCAACAAACTCCCTTGCATTGCTGACTCGTCTCTAGCACAAACATGGGCAACAGATGACCTAATTAAAGCTCTTGGTCAACAACCTATCCCAATTCCTTCTTGCATTGCGCCAGGGCAGTATCTTCTCAGAGCCGAGCTGATTGCGCTTCATGGAGCTGGATCAAGTAACGGTGCTCAATTCTACGTATGTTGGACATCTTAACAGAGCCTGAGCAGATTTTAATACAAGAAGCAGATGGAATGTGCTCAGGTTAACGTCACAGGCGGGACTGGGGCTAAGACTCCTGCGACTGTCAGCCTACCTGGCGCTTACAAGGTGAGCCACGATTTAATTTTGTTAAAAAATTAAAATAGTAAACGATTCAATAGGCAAATGACGCAGGAATTCTTATCAACATCTACAAGACGCTCTCGAGTTATACAATTCCAGGTAATTTGTTCGAGAGAGTGCAGATTACTGGAACTGACCATGATATAGGACCTCCGGTCTTTACTTGTTAGAATCAAATAGAGTACTCGTATTATACTTGGTGACTACGGAATCAAATATAAGGAGACGAACTGCAATGGAGATTGGAAGAGACCACTCGATGTGTTACATATATTTGTTCGAGCTTGCTTCTGAATTACTCTTCGAAAGATACTTCAGCCATTTTTCTCTTCGCCTGTCAGTTTCTATGAATTTGCTTCGAAAGTCAAGCAGAAAATTATTGTGATTTCTTACGTCTAGCCACGGAAACAACCATAATGCTCTTGCGTCTTACCTAGGAGGATTACACAAGTGTATGGCTGTTGTCTCTCTACACATTTTTAATCCAGTCGAATCTGGCGCGCTTATTCCTTCTCGTAGAATTTCCAGGTATTAAAAATCCTTGCACCTTATATCCAAGATCAAATAATAGATGGCAAGTGGGGGAAAAAGTTGTAAGACATGATATGGCTAATGGTTGTGAAATATTTGGTAAACACTTTTAAATCCACACAGCCACAACCAATGCAGTCAATTAATCTCTCATAAAATTCCCTTTGCCCCTTGATAAATTACAGAGTATGTAACGATAGAAAGGACGCATGAAGCTAGTTCAATTTAAGGGTGTATTGCTCGGTGTATATACCTTGGGAGAAGCTAACCCTCAGAAGCTAGTCCAACTTTGAGAGTAAGTTTTCACTGTGCAAAACTTGAATACTAGTAAGTTGCGCACTCTACTGTACTTAACCTACGATCCCATCACACCGTAGAAACATTCAATATACTCTCATCTCGATCTGTCAAGTCGGTCGTGTGGTCGTAGTTCTGACGTGAAAACAAAATCCTAGATATGATCATTACTTCAACCTCTAGCAAAAATTTAGAAGGAAAATAAGTTAACGGCTTCCTCTTGATGCGTATTTTCACAAGTTGCCTATCGACTCCTCGGACAAGTGACAAATCAATACAGTAAACTCCTTATGTACCCAAGTAAGCACTAATACTTCAAAAATCAATAATAGTATATAACCTAGAAAAACACTCCTCTTTCCAACTTGCTCTTGGAGGAGCTTTGGTACATTGAACGCTGCTCGTAGGGCGGCTAATAATTGTGGGATCAAAAAACTCAAGGCAATTTTTGCAAGAGATACTTTTTATCCGACTTTGCTACTTGTTGCACTATATCACCTTACTCTCAATGAGAGCGAGCTCTCGAAGGTTAACTACCCTAACGTATATACATAGAGAAATACACTCTTAAATTGAAATAGCTTCATGCTTCCTTTCCATCATTTATCACTTTCCCCTAAGTTAAGTGAGACAGCACCCACCCGTAATTTACAATCAATCTCCCGCCGACTCTCATCGGTGAACAACCTAACAGGTAGCTACAGCCGGACCTGGAACTGTGTAGGAGTTGAAATTACTATATATGTTGGCCGTGTAGCCTGGGTCAGTTGCCTTGATAAAACCTGGAATCGCAACCTGAGGGCCTAAAACTTTGGATCCGCCGCCAGTGATTGCAACCTGAGCGCAGGAGATATAAAATTGAGGTGTTCCGCCGGGATTATGAATTGCAAGTTGTTGCATCCTTACAAGATATCTGGAGTTCAAGGTTAGCGACTCTCGCTTTCAAATATTCTCATGTTGGGGGTTGCCATACTCTCCAGCTGTAATACATGTCGGTAAATTGAAGGTATACGCTTGCTTCAAATCCCAAGTACCTCCCGGAAATTTAGGGCCAATGTCCAATATCTTGAACCACACAGCTCCCGAACCGTCAAATTCTGCAGCAGTGGTAGGAGCTTTCGCCATGTACACAGAAACGGGACCTCTAAATGGTTGAAGAGTCAGCGCTGTCGTCGTGGTATAGTTGTCCAAGGTATGATGATTCAAAACTCATTATTGAGTGTACATAAAAATGCAAGTGGCGGTTGAAATGCTTACTGATGATAAACCGCCACGTCAGCCGTGAATGTGATAGATGAACCTGCAGCAATGGAAACCTATTTTCACGTCAACATTGACCTTTGACCACTGGGAGCCTCGTCATCGACAAAACAAGACATCACTTACTGTGGTAGTATTTCCCGCAGTTGCACCTCCTACATTACAGCGGAGATCGTTTGAGGCCAAGTTTGTCACAGGAGAATTGTAGTTTGTATTTCTTCTAACATATGTGTAGGCAGGATTCTTGACACCATTCGCTGTCAGACTCTCAAAGATGTAATGAGCAGAGACTTGACTTGTCAATGCCAAAGCTGCAATGCAATGGGAGATTCCCTTCATCTTGAAGTATGTAGTAGTTGGAGTAAGAAGAGGTTCTTGACAAATTTGCACCGTCTCTGGCTTGCCTCTCAAAATCTGGCTATCTTGGCTATCTTAAATAACATTCAGATCGGCACTAACCATCTTGTCGACAGTCGAAGCAGCACTTTATTCCTCACCTTGAAGGTTCACACAAAGGATTTCTCCTTGGCTAAAGTGATTGTAAAGTGCCGATGCAGGAGACAAAGTACCGTTTTCGGGAGCTGTGGCTAAACAAATACCGAGCGAAATGATGAATATCTACGAGGAATCATGTTGTCGCCATTTACATTGCCCTTATCAGATAACGACGTGTCAGAACTCTCTCACCCTCCGGTCGTGAGGTGATTATCAAGCCCGGCCTTTGGGAGATTTCGCTACATGAAAATTGGCCCTCCCAAGGAAAGTGGGCCACAGCAGCATGATGGTCCTCGTGCCGACCTCTCGAGAGCTGAAACACGCAATCAAGTAAGCACAAGGAGAAATTTGAAGGATCAGCGAGATTCCACGTTCGCTTTCTATGAAGGGTTTGCTTCAGATGACCTGGACGGGGGCGGGGCGGCGGACCGCGCCTTCATATATGTTTTGATTGTTCTCCGCAATCTATTGTGTGATGCTGCAGGGCTCCCTGGCGCAGCAGAAACAAGTGGCTGCGAGCGTTGTGGCAAGCCGGTAGCCCAAGCGAGAATAGAGTGCTTTGGATGCCCTCATGGTGGCTGAGGCGTTGTCCTGAATCCATCTCGGATGGGAGCCGCTTTGGGGGCTCCGAGGCGTCGGATCCGAACGTTGCGCTGCCAGACAATCCCTGCATGCATTCTTCTGCTTCGAGCTCTCCCTCCTCTCCCCTATCCCTCTTTGGTTCCCATTCACAGCCAGACTGCCCGCTTCCCGCACCGGGGCGGCGTCATGATCTTCCGTTTCTACACTCGCTTCCAGTTTGCCTGTCAACCTCTTTTCTGCATCTGACCCGGCGCGCATCTTCTCGTAGGCCTGCTTCTGTTTGATGCAAGTCGCAACGGATTTACTGTCGGACCGTTCTCTCCTAGTGTCTTTGGCGTGTGCAATCTCGCGGCGCCAGCATGAAGCCCTCCGAGTTCTGGGCGAGGCAACCCGCCACATGCCTCTCCTTTCCCAGCTTGCGCTCTTCTAGAGCGTCTGATGCTGGTCGTCTCCTTCAGCGCGCGCTGCCGTGATTCGTCTATCCTCGTCTGCCTCTCCAAAGATGCTGTTGCACTTACCGTGATCCCCGTCTCCCCCATTGCCATCTGAGAAGACTCGTCCAGTCGTAGCTCAAGTGTCCCTGCCAAGCTAATCCGAGTGGCTCTGTACTTCATGGAAGCTCGGTCAAGCTCCGTTAAACCTCTCAGGCTGATCGGAACTCTGGCCGGTCAAGTCGTTCCGTTTCCTAGTTTCCTTGAGCTACGAGGGAATATCTTGTATAAAGTCCCCTCCAGGGCAACCCATTTCCTTGATCCTCAACTACCACCTCTCATTCACACGCCTTTCATCAATATGAGCATGAAGAGTATTCTCCTCGCTGCCGCCGCCTGCGTGCCCGCAGTGGTGGCCCAGCAATCCGCATATGGCCAATGTATGTATTTCGTAGGTGTGTCACAACTCAACTGACGTCTGGAAAGGTGGTGGCATTGGGTGGTCGGGTGCCACAACTTGCGTCTCTGGGTATACTTGCGTAGTTGGCAACCCTTACTACTCTCAATGTATTCCTGGGTCGGCTTCGTCGAGCTCCAAAACATCTACTACGAGCTCCAAATCATCTACTACAAGTTCCAAATCGTCTGCTTCTCCAGGAAGCAGCTCCAAGTCCGCTAGCTCCTCCACTTCTGTTGGCTCCGGCACACCAACAACTACCGCGACGACCACAGCAGTCGCATCAGGAAACCCCTTTGCTACTGTTCAACTTTGGGCCAATCCGTGAGAACCCCTATGCTCTATGTCTTCTTTATTCTCTGTCCTCACAGAGAGTGTCAAGTGACATAATCTCGATAAATCCGCATCTTGGGGTCCTTTCCTCTTTTGTTCTTAAAAAACATTGTTGGGAAATACTGACTTGCTTCTAGTTATTATGCTTCGGAAGTTTCAGCTTCGGCCCTGCCCTCATTGACTGGAGCTATGGCTACAAAAGCTGCTGCTGCTGCCAAAATTCCAAGTTTCACTTGGCTGTATGTTTTTCAATCCTTTCGTGGTTTATTATTTTGACTCTTTGCAGTGATACCTTGTCCAAGGTCCCAACTGTTGGAACGTACTTAAGTACAATCTCTTCACTGAATAAAGCCGGTGCTAGCCCTCCATATGCTGGGCAATTTGTGGGTAAGGCTTATCTTCATATTAAGTTGCTGATACTTTATGAGAACTCCGGGTCGTGCAGCCATTTCAGGAGGCGCATGTTTCTTGTGCCTCTGCTCTTGAACTCTGGAGTTCCGGAAAAGTGGAATGATCTACAGTACTAACTTCATCATAGTCTATGATCTTCCTGATCGTGATTGCGCGGCGTTGGCGTCCAATGGAGAATATTCGGTAAGCCTCACCATACTCGTTTGTATCTTTGTGAGCAACATAGACTAATTGGGTGTTTCAGATCGCCAACGGCGGGGTCGCTCTCTATTTTGCCTATATCGATGCAATTAAAGCTCAGCTTGTTCAATGTAAGAGTTCCCAGAAGAAGAGAGTGTCGGATCGAGTTCATCACTGTCGAAAATCGCTTAGCGAGTTCAAAAGGGGGCTACTGCTGATATGATCGTATTTTAGACCCTAATGTGCCAGTGATCTTGGTTATCGGTAAGTATCAGTTTCCTTAGTAAGATTTACGCTTACATTTAATTAGAGCCTGATTCTCTTGCCGTGGGTATATTGTCACCCCTCGAAACAATCGCTGACATCAACAGAACCTCGTCACAAACCTGAACGTAGCAAAATGTGCAAACGCTGAAGCAGTAAGTATCCTAGACAGTCTTTTTTTCACTGCTTCTCAAATAGGAAAGTGCTAACTCCCGGTTCCAGGCTTACAAACAATGCGTTGAATACGCTATCAAGACTTTGAATCTGCCGAATGTGTCGATGTACCTTGATGCGGGCCACGCTGGATGGCTTGGATGGGCTGCCAATATCCAACCAGCTGCTACTCTTTTCGCCTCGGTCTGGCAAGCGGCAGGAAGCCCAGCAGCTGTACGAGGACTTGCTACGAATGTTGCCAACTACAATGCTTGGAGTGTTACCACCTGCGCCTCGTACACTCAAGGTGATGCCAATTGTGACGAAGAGAGATATATCACTGCTTTAGCACCGTTGCTCACAGCAGCCGGTTTCCCTGCACATTTCATCACGTAAGCCCGTACCCAAGCTTGCCTAAAGTATCATTACTAATCCTGATTTTAGGGATACAAGTAAGTCCAGGACTTTCGAAAGGCTTATTTATATACTGACCTTGATTTAGGCCGAAACGGTGTCCAGCCGACTGCTCAGCAAGCCTGGGGTGATTGGTGTAACGTAAAGGGGACTGGATTTGGTGTTCGCCCAACCGCAAACACTGGAAACTCTCTTGAGGATGCATTCGTTTGGGTCAAACCTGGCGGAGAATGTGATGTAAGTATTAATTAGTAAGGATTAAGCTTTTACTAATTTGCTATCTAGGGGACATCGAACTCGTCATCTCCTCGTTACGATGCTCATTGCGGTTATGCTGGTAAGTTCCAATTTATTCCTTACAAACACTTGTGCTGCTGGAAGCAGACCCTATGAAACTAGGCTACCTATCTCCTATTATAATTCAACAAGTCTACATACTAACAGATAGCAGATGCGCTTCAGCCAGCCCCAGAAGCTGGAACTTGGTTCGAGGCTTACTTCGAGCAACTCGTAACCAATGCCAATCCCTCTTTATAAAAACTGGATACTACGACATGGAAAACTTCTTACACAACCTCTTACATTTCTTTCCTTAAAAATTAGTCGTTGCTCGCCGCATCTTCTAGCAGCATATTGTACATAGCTCTTTTCACAGTTTATATATATTGAAATCTTGGATATTCTGCACAGTTGATAAAAATACAGAAGCTGAACTCCATGTTTAGACTTAGACAAGTGTCCAAATTAGGAGTTTCGATTCAGACTCCTAAAACGAGAAGAGGCGCAAGAAGGTTGTTGCATAAATCTGGGTTTTGTATCCTTAACAAATGTCTCCAATCCATGGATACAGGTCTTGAGGAACACGGAGTTGTTTTTCCGCGTGAGGTTTTTATGGTGCCCCTTTATAATTGTTTGAATGTCAGTGTTGACATGCGACAATTGGATGTTTTTTTTTGGCGGTCAGCATCAAGTTGGTGTTATCCCCGCTGAACACCAATTAGTCCATGTTTCCTAGAAAACTCAGGTGTATTGTTATTTCGTGTTGACGAAGGAATACCGCGCTTCATCACCTTCCGTCTCTCTTCTTGAGGTGGCTCGATGCTCCAGGCTTACTGATACCTGGTCAGAAAAGCTGTATAGTTTCGGCAAATTTCGAATGTATAGCCCAAATTTTCCCAATATTGAAAATAGAATATCGTGTTTTTGCTTGAGATATGCCCTAGTACTACCTTCGATGCAATAGACGTCGTTGAATTACACTCGATAGCTTGCAGGGGTAGGTGAGCCTCATCTAGTCACAAATTCGGCTTTCCAATCCTTTGAGAAATTCCTTGGTCGTAGGTAAAAAGCCAAGATCACTCAATATGGCACAGGCAGATAGCGAGCTGCCAAGAAAAGCCACGGAAGCAGGTATGCTACCGGAAATGTTGCCTAAGCTCGAACTTGATTTCAAAGAGGGCATTAGAGATTTCAGGGTCGAATTTATCGTTATTTCAATTAAAAATTCTTGGTGAAATCGAATCACTGGCTGCGGGTCGAGGTGGAAGCGGGAGCGAGAATTGCTCCTCCCCGAAACACCAAGAAATAGAGTAGTGAGATTCAGCCTGCAACGTTTGACGAGTTTTCGGTACTTACTGGCTACAGGCAACTTCTGGCAGAATGCGATCACTCACTTTTTAAGTTCTAGATCCTTACAGAAGTGGTTTAGTCTGTACTTGAATTTATTTAGTAGGGAGTTTCATGCTCTAGCTGTTTATGAACTGTGGCTTGACCTCAAATAACACGTAGAAATTCCTTCATTCCTGTGGTAAATTTGAGTTTTGTGTGAGGTGTCTTTGTAGTTCCCTCACAATGATCGCTTTACACTTGACTCTAAGTGCGGTCCTAGGTGTAGCGTCAGGTATGCTGCCCAGTCAAGTTAATATTTTTATGTATGTAAGCTGATTTTACGAAGCGGCTGTTCTATGGGATGGTCGTTTCGGTTCTACCACGCTCGCTGCGATCAGCTCCTGGTCATGGAGTAACCAAGCGGGTCCATATCAATACTATATAGTGAGAACTTGGAAATATCATCCTAAGTGATTCTAACGCAAAAATTAGCACGGCTCTGGTGCTGTCTCGAAGTATCTCAACCTCGATTCAACTTATAAAAACCCAGCAGCAAACGATGCACTTGGGCTAAAGCTCACAATCGACAGCACTGCCAAATGGAACAGTGATATGCTGAGGACTGAACTTATCCCTCAGACGACTGCTGCAATCAACAAGGGAACAGTCTATTACCATTTCAGCGTAAAGCATAGCTCGACAAACCCACCTTCGGCGAATGAAGAGCACCAAGTCTGTTTCTTGTACGTACCCTTGTTGAACTGCCATGCTCTGAAAGCAGCACTGACCAAGCTACAGTGAATCACATTTTACTGAGATGAAGTTTGGATGGATTAGTCAGTTACAGAGATGGCTTTTCAAAAGTCGCAGAGAGATACTGACTATGTAGATGGAAACACCGCGAGTACACCAGATCCTATGCTAAGATGGGAAGTAGGAGGGCAAAGTAAATGGGCAACAAACTTCACTGCGGATGGTGTGTGATACCTTATCAGAAAAGATACACTTCTAAATGTGCTCCTAGTTTGGCACAATATTGCCTACGGGATAACTTTTGGTTCAAGTGTCTCTTTCTATCACTCCACTGGCTCAGATCCATTGACTCTAACCGCCGGGCCGGTCTCCACCAGTGGATCTTCTGTGAGGACTACCTATTGAACGTGAAGATCTGGTTTGCTGATTGATTTTAAGAATGGAGAAGATTGGCATCTGGGCGTCTTGAGACTACCTCGTAGTGGTTATACAGATAATACGCCCGAAGATTGGTTCTTTTCGGGTGTTTACATAGGTGAGCAGCTTTCATCGTAGTCATACTATCTAACAAGGTATTCCAGAGAGTGGTTCTGTTACAACTTCGATTGCAGGACCATAGATCAGACAGAGAAGCTTTCGGTCTCGGCACGCCTCGAAAGGGTCACCGGAAACTGCTGCGATGAGAGGATTTGATCGCATTCAATATTTTCTCTGTCATAAGACGCGAGTCCATTCTTTCAGCTTTGTTCATAGGCAATTTGAGACCACAATCAAAGTTCGGCCCTTCCTAGCTTGTTCGACGATGTTTATAAATAAAGATTTGCGTTCTGGAAGAATTGGCGCAAGAAGAAGATTGTCTCGGTGAGTGAATTAGATGGGGGAATTCCCTGAGGGCCAGAAACTATACAAAGTACACTTAAGGACTACCGAGGAGGTTGATAAGGGTCATGGGACAACATTCCGTCCGGTAAATTCACAGGTCGGTCGCTAGGGTGTCTAGCCGAGCCGCCTAAATCAGGGGCAACTCGCCTGCTGTGGCATTAGGGTACAGTAGGCTATGCAAGACCGATCTATGATCAGTTCGGAGCCGTTCCCTGCAGATACCCTTGACTACCCCGCAATCTATCCCCGCCCGGTTGTTTATTGATTTATATCGCGTGGCGTGTTTGATCCCCCTTTCCGGCTGTCAATATTTGTCAAACTGTGTATTGTTTTATTCGGATCAACTCGGCAGCCTACCCAATTAAAACTATGCGAGTGCTGTCATTTCCTGTTTCAAAATATCCTTCTTCGCAGTACAGCGTACAGAAAAACTACACGATGTTTTAGTTAAGTCATTTCAATGTATCCAATCCGGGTTTACAATCGCCAGACCCAGAGGAGGGCGAGAAGGGGGGAAATTTAACGCCGACCAACCCTTATGATACCTACTGAAGCATGACGATTGGCCCAATCTATGGCTAACCCTACATACATATTGACGAGAGCCTTTATTTCAGGCTCTGTGCCGGAAGTAAGCGGTAGTTGAGTCGTTTGAACTATCTGTTCATTGACTTGCTGAGAGGTACTTAAGCAAGAAGTAGTTCTCGTCCCCAGACCTCGCAACTCAGCGGCATTAACCATCTCACCTCCAAGCGTACTGTCTCTTTCAGTCAACATGAAGTTTTCTGCACTTTCAAGCATCTTGCTCATCAGTGGCACCTCCGCACTTCCTGGAAACTTGGCAACAGTAACGACTAGTAGTCCTACTGCAACAGGCACTGGCAAGGTGCAGTTCGGTCAGTTGATACTAGGAATCAGCGGGCGTTGTCTTCTGCTAACTGTTACAAGCTGGTGTGAATATTGCCGGATTTGACTTTGGTGTCACTACAGATGGAAAGCAAAACGTAAAAAAAAATCATGCTTTGGCGTCTTAGTAAACAATGCTGATTGAAATAGCTCACAAATGTGTCTCCTCCTTTGTCGTCGCTAGGGGGGACTGATGGTGCCGCCCAGATGTCTCATTTTGTCAAAAATGACAATATGAATATTTTCAGGCTACCAGTTGGATGGCAGTATTTGGCTTCAACCCCTGGAGGATCGTTGAACTCAGCAAATCTACAGAAATATGGTACGGGTCACACAGTTCCTAGTCGAGTTTTGATTCTCTTGAGTTCATCTCTCGAACCACACCATATGAGCAGTCTCAAGCGCTCGATCCCTTAAATCACGAGTATACAAAGAGCCTACATTGACCTTGTGCCACAGACTCATTAGTGCAAGCATGCTTAAGCACCGGTGCATATTGTATTGTTGATATTCATAACTATGCTCGCTGGGACGGGGCCATTATTGGTCAAGGAGGGCCAACCAACGATCAGTTCGTAGCTTTGTGGACCCAGTTGGCAACGAAATACAAGAGTAACAGCAAAATTGTGTTTGGAGTAATGAACGGTATGTTTTACTTTTCCGAGACCAAAATTTCACCTCGACAGCGCTACTGTAGTTACCCCAACATGCATGGATTTCTGATAACTCACTAAGCATCCGTTCCAAACTGACAGTGAGATGCGCTAACTACGAGATTCTGGGATATAGAGCCTCATGATGTAAACATCAATGAATGGGCAGATACCGTTCAAGCTGTTGTAACAGCTATCAGAAATGCGGGAGCAACCACACAAATGAGTCAGCTGATACCAGAATTCTTTCTGAATGATACTGACGCATCTAGTCCTCCTCCCAGGCAACAACTACACATCAGCAGCAACTTTTATTTCGAACGGTTCAGGAGCTGCTCTCATCAAGAGTATGTATAAAATTTACCTGTTCTTTCCATTTTTCGGGGGGTAGTGCTCTGATGGTTAGCAAGTGCTATGATTAAGCGCTTGTCGTCGTCCATTGGATATCTCCATAACCCACCCAACATTCATACCTAGTCCTCACAAAGTAATCTAGTTACAAATCCGGACAATTCCACTACGGGATTGATCTTCGACGTACACAAGTATTTAGACAGCGACAACTCTGGAACGCATACGGAGTGTGTGACTGATAATGTTTCTACTGCGTTTCAGCCTCTCGCAACATGGCTACGACAGAACAACAGGCAGGCTCTCAACACAGAGACGGGAGGGGGTAATACCGCTTCTTGTCAGAAGTATCTTTGCTCTCAAATTGCATTCGTTAATCAAAACTCCGACGTCTTTCTTGGATATGGTAAATATTCTTTCTGCTTTGGTCATTTAAACGAATGCTAATGCTTTCTCTCTAGTTGGTTGGGCTGCTGGAAGTTTTGGTCCGACGTATGAGTTGGTCGAGACTCCTACTGGATTTGGATCAAACATGCAAGATACAGCGCTTGTTAAGAGCTGTTTAGCTCGGTAGAGTTACCTTGTCTAGCTAAACGGTGGTTAAGCGCCCAGGTTCAGCTGAAGAAAATGAAAAAAAAAGCCCTTTAACTTTAAAAGGGCTAAAGAAAAAGTTTGCAATAGGGAGGGCGTTTCGCTTCATCTCAAAAATAGATACATTTTTATGTTGTAAAAACACCTACTCTACTGTCAAATGCCCTAGAGATAGGTCTCGAAGCGCAAGGCTCACCTTAGTAACTCCGTTGACTACAGAACCCACTTTTCACTCTCGTCGCGTCCTTCCCCTTGCTAGGGTCATGAATATTGACCCAGCAACTCGTTCCGACTTAGTCTTGCCATGATAACTGAGAAATATTTTTGAACCTATTGGTAAGGATCCCTTAGAAAAACAATAGAGACTTCGGTTTATTGCAATACCAAGCCAAGCGTGAAGATCCATAGCTCCATTCTATCCTCTTACTTCTTAAAGTAACTCGTTATTTTCTGACTCCCATAGCTCTTTTCTGGCTTTTTCGAAGTACTTGCAGTATTGTTACTAGTGACACTTCTCGTTTTGTGCCCTGGCTTCGAAAGAGAGGCCTTAGTGGAGCCTGTAGATGTCTTGGAAGTTTTACTGGGTGGGCCGTCATCAGATGTTTCATCGAGCTCACGCTTAAGACTATTCTTTGATTTCTGGGGAGGAATGGGAAGTGGCGCATTGTTCTCGGACCCTTCATAATTCATTGTTTTGCGATCCTCTTTATCATCGTGCTCGACAGGGGAAGATGGATCTTCTCGTTTAAGTTCCTGCGATTTTGGCTCGAAGTCATTCTCTACCGTGGCATCGGATACCTTGCCGGGACCTCCCTTGGCAAAGAAGTTCGCGATGTTGGATTTGTTTTCGGCACTGGCAATATTGACAATGAAACTAGGGGAGTTGTTGCCAACTTTGCCGACTTCCTTACTCACCGGGTACACATCCAGTTCGCCCTCGAAAGGTTTGAGCAGAATCTGTAGCTCCTTAGACCATGCCCAGCGATTGGGATCAAGCCATCGTTGTAGTTCCTCGGTGCCGTTTTCAAGAATGACAGGCATTCGATCGTGTAGAAATTTTAATTGCTTGTTCGAATCGGTGGTGATGATTGTATAAGTATAATGCTTGTCTTGCTGGCCTAAATAAAATTAGTAGAATGTTTGATGGGTCGTGAAATATGTTAGACCTTCGTATTGTACACAATCCCAAAGTCCAGCAAAACACATCAGCTTTCCATCGTGCCTTTTTATAAAATGTGGGACTTTATCTTTGCCTTTATTTAACCACCTGGAACGCTATGGAGTCAGCAGTTTCCCTTTTGGTATGTTTTAGGAGATAAAGCGGATAAATAAAACTGGACACGACCGATTTGAGGAAACATCGCTTGAAGTTTACTATTCATAGGTGCAACGATAACAAAGAATTACTCAAGATTAGGGGCCGTACTCAAAAAAACCCTGAGCAATCACAACACATCGCTTTTTATTCTTCATCGACGTCCACATGCCCTTATTTTCTTTCAGAGAATCGTCTCGACAATTGATAGTCTTGATCATAGATCCATAATCTGGGTTACGTTTTGACCTATCACTATATCAGTTGGATCTTTGGGAGGATGGTTTGAGTTTAGGAGCCGAGTTCTCAAGTCAACTAGTAGCTAGCTCCCAAGAATCCAGCTTTTTGATATACTCAACCTAAGGGCGAGAATCAACTGACCAAAAAGGGATCAACCCCCAAGTCATAGACTGAAGCAAATATCGAGTTTGTTGTTGGTCATGTGAGGTGTTCGCAGCGTCCTCATCTACATTATCTCCTCCCTTATCACGACTTCGAGGACCGGCTCCCCAGTCAGGTGTGTTGGCTCGATAGACGATACCATGATAACCGGGAGCGAAATTATAAGATTGTCGCGGCGTGTCGTCGCCATCGTCTTCTGGAGCTTCATAGACTGGCATGTTCTCGTTCTCTAGATAAGCACGAACCTGTGAAGGCCGAAGGGCCAAGGCGTATCGACCGCACATCCTGGAACCTTACATGTTCTTTTCTGTCTAATTCTGGTTGTTTTGTATTGCGCTCAGACTGGTAGCAATTGTGCCAGAAGCCATGACAACTTCGGCTGTTGTCAATCGATTTCAAGTCACGTGCGTACATTAAACCTATCTACCTAGGTAACTAACGTCTTCTAGCCATTGAAGCTACCTTATTCTTTACAACAGCTAATTTATAACTCAATAAATATGCTTGCGTGAGCTTAATATGATCCCGGACCATTTTATGAAACCGGCTTCTGGGTTATGTGAAGCCTTACTTGAAGATCGTATGCGCCGTAAGATTCTACCTTCAACTTCGCTCACGATAATTACATTGACGTTGGCTCATCAGATTGGAAATCTATTTCCATACTTGGCCTTTTACAAACGTAATGTAAACCAGTAGGATGTTCAAACACTGAAGGGGATATTTCTTTCATAGCTGTGAGGTAATAGAGACCCGCACATGTTGGTATAGAGTTTCATAAGTAGAACTTGGTATTAAGAAAAGTGTACTTGATTTATTTTGATGCACGCCGATCGGATTGTGGGCATTTTTGACTTTCTATTTTCGCTGAGCTCATGTTCACGCCATGTTCTGGAGTACAACTTGCTAACCAGCAAGAGATCGCAAATCCCGCAAATTCTCCGTGACTATGAATCATGCAATCAACTATTTATGCTCTCGACATAACGCCCCAAGCCCGAATGATGTTGTCAGTATAGCCGGCGAACAAGGTCTGACCATCCGCACTCCATGCCAAGCTAACACACTCTGGTTCTCTGCTCTTCTTACCAACTGCTTGGAACTCGGGCTTCAATTCATCAACCTTGCTCTTCTTCTCGAGATCAAAAATGATGATAGAGCTTGACGTGGCAGCGCAGAGCCAATATCTGTTGGGGGAGAAAACTAGGGCGTGGATCTCATCACCAGCGTTCAAGGAGTAGAGGTGCTTCGACTCATTTAAATCCCAAAGCATGGTGGTTCCGTCCTTCCCACCTGAGGCGCAGAGAGATCCATCAGGTGAGATAGTAACGGTGTTAATATAGCCAGTATGTCCAATATGGTCGGTTTGC
Source organism: Arachnopeziza araneosa (assembly GCA_003988855.1). Lineage (NCBI taxonomy): Eukaryota > Fungi > Ascomycota > Leotiomycetes > Helotiales > Arachnopezizaceae > Arachnopeziza > Arachnopeziza araneosa. The sequence continues at coordinate 862,354 of QYAI01000001.1, forward strand.
AATCGGCAAGAAGAAAGTTCCCAGACCTGTTTCTCGCAGGTCAGTAAGATCTTGGAATCAACCTACGTCCGCCCGAGAATATGACAATCGTTCAGAGCATTGGTGATAATTTGTCTCATGGCCTGGTCTCCCAGGCTCTGAAGTAGCAAATACTTAAAAAATTGCGTAGCATCATGGAAATCTTATTCTCGTAAAGTAGGGACTAGAGAAATCTCACCTTCACGAGCTTATCCCAACCACTGCTGACAATGACAGGATTTTGAGGATTTGGACTGAAACGAACGCAAGAAACCCAGTCGGCGTGTCCCTTCTCGGTGATAGTGAACTTGCAATCACCAAGAGTGTTCCACAACTTAATAGTTCGATCGCGGGAACCAGAAACAATTTGTCTGTTATCGGCGGAGAAGGAAACGGAGAGAACATCATTGCTGTGACCAACAAAGCGTCTGGTTGTAGTGCCGGTCGATAATTCCCAGAGTCGAAGAGTCTTATCCCAAGATGCGGATAGAGCATAGGCTCCATCAGAAGAGATAACCTAACACAACCTTTAGTATGCATCCCCATATAACCAAATCCTAGAAGTAGAAATATAACGTACACAATCAGAGACAATGTGAGAATGACCATGAAGGGAGCGTTTTGGGTAGCCGTAGGAGCTCTCATCGCGGGTCAAGTTCCAGATGATTAAAGTCTTGTCGCGGGAACCAGACAGGAGCATGTTTGGGTTCTCGAGAGAGGTGGCGAGGGAGGTGACCCAGCCGCTATGGCCCTCAAGAGTGCCCTTTAGGATGAGTTGTTCCGTCATTGTAAGGGTTGGCGGTGCTCAATTCAATTGCGACGTCGAGAACTACAGATGCTTTAATATTTCGGTTGTTGTGTGGGCGGAAATTTAAGCGAGCCGGCTTGGGCTAGAGCAGACGGCAAGTAACTTGGATTTAAATGAGTAGGGGGATCTTGGTCTTCATGTTATATTTGAAATCATCTGATATCAAAGAGGTCATTTTTATTTAATCCTCTTAACTTGTCTTAAGGATAGGAAGAAATGTCAACAACTATCACGTGACTATTATTGTAAGTCGGTAGGTAGGTATATGTGAGCCTAGATGAACTTAGCATCTCTGATAGACTTCATAGGTAAGAGAATTCTTCACTAATGGAGCTCACTAAAACAGCAGGTATGTATTTAGCACTTTAGGACGTGGTATACTACATTCATCAAAATTAGATTGGTAAAATATCGCTGGGTTCGCTTTTGCATCTCACTTAGGAAAGGCGAAGGATACTTTCAAGACCGATGAGTAGAATGAATGCTCTATTACGACTAGCCACCAGGACGGAATGCCGAGAATTCTACCCGAGACCTTGCCAATCAATATGTGGAGAAGATGGAGTCTTGGCCGTTATGTATTCTAGGAATCTCGTGACCTGAAGATCAATATTGCAGTTGCTGGAAAGATTAGAGTATTTTCAGGCATTGAAATTTCAATTCAGCTTCAGATCAATAATATGCTGCAAATGAGCTGTAATCAGCGCTCGCTGTCCACCGCATGCCCTGTAGACGCCGTGTCTTCCCATGACCAACAATGGAGCTTCACAAGCGATTGCAACTAAATTTTTGATAGCCTACAAGAACTTGGGTCTATGCTCCATTGAGATAAATTTATGCATTGCCAAACGATCGATCGAGACTTATATGTACAACTTGATAGCACTCCCGAGTGTCGTCTGTTCAGGCCTTCTTCATCTCAATCCCTTAGTCACGTAAACACTAATGATTCTTTAAGCTGTTGCATTTGCCGCTCTTTGATCTTCCAGCTTTGAGTAGAAGGCATCACGTCTGCGGACCGCTGGGACGTGATATCCATACCAGAAGAGATAACCGAATGATGTTCCGAGACCTACGTGACCATAGTCAGTTTTGCAGTTCATCTAAAACTGCGGTACCTTGATATTCCTAAGCTCGTTCAAAGCTCCATATTCCCAACCTCAACACATTCATACTACAAAACACTAACCAAAGGCGACACTGAGGTCGAGGACAAGGCCCCTGCGGAGCATCTGGAGATAATAGTCAGCGTGGTACTCGAATATTAGGAGGAAGAATGAAGTGCTACTACTTACTCCAGTAATTGGTGCAATTGCCATTTTGTATGAGTGTCTGGGTATGATAGTAGTTCTCAATTGCGATGCTTTCTGATGGTGAATGAGGGAGGTCCAACAGCTGATTTAGAAATGAGACGCTAGGTAAGTTTACCACGTGATAAGGCGCCAAGCAAAGCGATTCTGGTCTCCACCTAGGTAGACAATTGATCTCACACCATACAACGCTGAAATTAATATTCGAACCTGAAGCTGGAAATATGAAAGAGAAGAACTACATCACCAGCCCACTCTCTCCGTCCCAAAAGTGAGATCAAATACTTCTGCAATGGCTCCAATCCTCCCTATCACCTCACGGAAACGAAGCTCGCCATCGCAAAGCGACGATAGTATGGACGAGCCTGATACTAAGAGAGTACGGGTTGAACGACTAGAATATCTAAATGTGTCTTCACCTGAGACTATATTCAATGAACTGTCAAAACCGGCTGTAACAATACCTAGGATGTTCAATGACGACCCTCATCAACTTCTCCTCCGTTCCATCGCTTTAGCCTTACAACATGTAGGCTTTGTAGCAGCCACTCCAGAAGCTCTAGAGGCAATGTATGCGCAAGTGGAGACCTGTAAGTACTCAGGTCTAATTACACACACCTGCTCTAATAGCCAGAAGACGCAGAACACTTCCTTTCAAAGGTTACCTCATCCATGATCAACTCGAGACGATCTCTGCCTACCCCTCTTGACTTTCAATATGCCCTTGACGAGTTCCGTCTTCCAATAGCATCCATAGAACCGCATCTACGGCCTCCCATTGCAAGCTCTTATTCGCTAATCAAACTCGAAAGCCTTCCCCTAGATGTGCCACCAACAGCTACAAATATTGAGCTACTTGGAGATGATTTGAGTGGTGATGCAGACAAGAGGTCGCGGTCATATATTCCGATACAGTTTCCGCCCTTCCCAAGTAAGCACACATATAAGTGGACCGATAAAGATTCTGCTCGAGAAACGGATCCAAGAAAGATCAGGGAGGAGGCTGCCAAAGCCGCTCGACAGGGCGAAGAGGCCTTGCGACGTCTTACGAAAGTCGGCAAAGCCGGGAAGGAAAAGGATGCAAAGAAGACAGCTAGCAAGGATCCAAAATGCAAAGAGAGGCACGAAATCTGGGAGAAGACAATGTCGGGTTTTCTTTTCGCAGATCACGAAGGCTCCAACACTATTACAGTAGTTTCTAATGAGGAAGAGGCCAATCGGGGTACGATTGTGAATGCGGAGAGATCATTTTTCAGGAAAGGGCCTCCCACAAAGAGACGGCCTGCCCCTGGTACCGAAGTATGAGCTAATGAAATTTCAAGAGTGAAAGTCTAGGACTGGTTACTTGAAATGTTTTAGCAAGGAGTCTGGCGCAACAATAAGAGCAAAAATGCATCTTGCAAATGTTTGGAAATGGTCTACTAGCTGTGCATCTGTATATCCGTGTGAGAATGCAGATGGTGTTGACGAAGAGAGATCCAAATGCAACTTCAATTGGGGCCATCTGACCATTTGCTAGAGTGTTAGCCGCTACTTTTGACTTTATGAGCCCAGATCGTAATTCCATTCCGTAGTTCACTCCCTATCGGTTTCCTACCACGCCGTAGTTTCCACCATAAATGTTTTCTTCCCATCCTTACATCTATCTCATATCAGGCCTGGTCCAAATTTAACTTGAGGTTAGGATCCAAGTCACTCGCCTTCTAAACAGTCTTTCGATAGGCAAACACTTTGTCATACTGTGCCTCGACACTGGCTCCTCGACAAAGCAACTGTACTGCAACATCTCCAGTAACTGGCATTCCATCAAATCACCTTTGAATCCCTTTCTTTTGTTGCCATTTTGTGTGACTTGAGCGCGCAAAGGGAGCTCGTGTGATCCCCATGCCGTTTCGATGAATGGCGCCATGAGATGAACTAGCCAAACAAGCTTGAGTGAAAGAGAGAAAACTAAAATTCGACAGTGTATAGAGAATGGCAATGATATCCTCTACGGAAGTCTCTGGCGCGCGACTGTTAAGAGAGAATGACGCCCCAGAAGAGAGTTTGGAAGACGTTGGTTCTCTTTATCGATACCTAGCCGCAAACTAAGCTAACACCACCTTTTCAGTTGCTTACAAGGCTCCATACAGCATCCACCCCGAACCCAACGAGAACTGGAGTTCAAGAGCTTGATATCTTGTGGCGACGGCATGGAAGCAGCGGTTTACTAGCTGCTACAGGCCGAGGCATTGCGCTTTTATATCATCTCATATCTAACATGCTGACAACTCTTTCTGGAACTGTTATCATTCTTGACCTCACCTCAAGATTCTCACCTTCTCATTTGAGCTGTGGAGTTGAGGACCTAGCACATTTACATGTTTATTTTCCAACACACGATAATTTGAAGATTACAATCGAAGGACTAGACAATTATATGCTTCATAGGGGACATTCGAGCAAGGGTCGAGAATGGGTCACCACAATCCTGGTTGGTGGTGAGGCTGGCAAAGTGGTCAAAGGAGGAGATCCAAGTATAACTGTTGGATGGAGGGGCTGGCTGAAGGTTGATAGGGAAGAAGTACATGCCTTTAGAGACGGACTAGGTATTGAGGAGATTTGGGAGGAGAGGAGTCGAAGACAGACGATTGTTGATGAGAGAGGGTGGTTGGCCACATGCGAAGAAGGTGCTTTCAGGTGGATGTAGATGGCTACAACTGCCAGAGTGAAGGAGACGTTATCTTTTTTGAAGGAAAATGCGGTGAATTATTAGTACACTTCTGGCTTACAACATCTGGACATCGCATTGCAAGACACTCCTAGTTTGCTTAGGATGGTATGTAGAACAAAAATCACAATAGAAATTCCGTTATATCCATTTCTGTCCCTTTCCCTCTATCTTAGACCGGTGAAAAACATACCTCTTCGCCTCTCTAATCTCAACTCGCCTCATAAGGCGCTATCTTGGCAAATAACAAAAGAGTTTAACGACCCACCCAAAACAGAACAATTATTATCGCGAATCTGGAGTCAAGAGGCCCTGGAGATCTAGTCAGATTTTAAAGACAGCTCCAGCTTAGGTATATTTGAGATGTGGAGAACGTCAAACCCTTTGCCGTAGTGGGCGTTCCAATCAAAATTGCTAGAATGATTCTCTTGGCCAAATGCACGAAGCATTTCCTCGGCTTGAGGTGTATTTCCATTAACTACAACATTCGCACTCTCTCTCGTCTTTGAAACTGCGCCTTGACCCCAGATCCTCTGTTGGGTTTTGTCAAGGAATGTGCCGATATCCCTAAAAGTTAAGGATATTCGGCCCCCATTGTAGGCAAGCTCTTCAGCCGTTTTCTCCTTGAGAAGTCGTTTGTCTTGCCTGATCCCGTGGAGCCAACGCTCGTTGGTAAGGAGACCCATTTTGCACATGGAATTATGTGGGAGTGGAGCCCTGCAGGTCTCTCGAGGTTGGCCGACTTCTGGCAAGTTGACATCTTTGTTCTTTGTTGGCTTTTTTGTTCGGAAGACCATCGTCCTTTGAGCACCTAGGCTGACATTGGCAATGAATGATCCGGGGACAATGTCCAGGGTTTTGTCGCTATGTTCAGATATATAATCTGTGCCATCTCGGTAGTACTGAATTAATACATGGTTGATTTGATGTCCAAGTTTCTTCTCGGCTTGTGCCTTGATCAATTGTACAGAAGGAGAGAATGGTAGGAGTGGAGGCGATTCATCAGCTGGATGTCGATAGATCGGGATGCTTCCGTCGCCTCCAACTTCACCTTGAACAGCTACCAAACGTGGCACGTCACCGCCCTGGTGTGACATCTTCTGCCATTTGACTTCATCTCGAATTTTCTCAAAAATGCCGACAGCAAGCTGACCTTCTAGAAGGTTATTGATAACTGTAGTGTCTCCTGCACAGATTGGAACAAGCTCAGAATTAACTCGGGACTCGCTTTCCAAGCTTGCACTAATTTCGGCCTCCAAGGCCATAGTCTCAATCCTCTTCGAAAGCTCACTTTCGATTGTTTCGGACATGATCTCTTGTTGATCAGCAAGAAGTGGTGTTTTTGGGGAAGACGAGTGTTGTTTAATTTCAAAATCGTCGTCTTTACGAAAGTCGCTCTCCTTGTCAGATTCTGACAAAGGGGGTGCTGGTTCAATGATAAGAGGTTTGATAACAGAATGTGACTGTGCTCGTTCCACTACAAGCTTGTCCTTTTCTCTGCTAGAATCCGAAGGTCGATGACGAGTCTTGATATTTGATCGGACTCTGTCTCTTGGGCTGTGATCATTTTTGAAGCCTGATTGAACTCGTATTCCTCGTGACTCTTTCGATGACTCGGAATTAACGCTTCCACTTGTTTCTGTCAACGCCACACGATTTGGTGGTTGTCCATTAGGATTAACCTGTGGTTTCGGGGCTGAAGTCTCCAGCTGCAGGTTTGCCATCAGGGATTCAAGGTCTGGAGTGGTCCTCTCGCTTGGCCGTCTTATACCTTGGCTCCTGGTTGGTGGTTTTTCTCTCGTGGCTTTGCGCCTCAGCTCTTGGATCAGTTCCTCGCTAGCTATTGTATCGCAACCCGTAAACTCTTCCATTTGTTTGAGCGCCTCTTCATGTCTCTCTCTACTTCGAAATCCCAGACAATCATCCACAATCGTGATCGCATAGCCATGGCGCGCAGCATCAAGGGCGGTTGCGAAGACGCTGATATTAGTTAAAGCCCCGCAAATATATATTTCCGTTACGAATCTAGAGCGCAAGGTCTGGACTAAGGCACCGTCTTTGAAGGCAGAGTACCACGTCTTCTGACAGATTAAGTCCTTGGTATAATCTATTCCTGTAGCCACCGTATCTGCGAAATTAGATCCGGGCGTATTTGACATCAAAATATTGTGTTTCTGGCCTGCGTTCACAGTCAAGAAAGTCTCCTCGACTAAATCTTGCTCATTGTCAAAGCTGGGGGGAAGCCTCTGGCTGTTCTTATCGCGTTTAGATCGTTCGCCCTGCGCCTTGAATAATTCCTTGTTTGTAATAACACTCTCGCTGTCGCTATGAATTTCATTGACCTGACGAGAGAGCTCAAATACGCTTCGGACGTGAATAACGTCCCCAAAAGCTCGAAAGTGAGGTAAGATCTCGACTATGCGGTCGAGAAAGTTCGGCGGATTGGTAACAGCCAAGATACTGCCAGGAGAGACGATGTCGTTTTGTAGATCGATGACTAGTAGTGCCTGGCGTGTACGCACAAATGGCAAGCTTTCTTCGTCAATTTCAAACATTTCAAACTAACTTACAGGGTGCGTATCAGTTGGGTGCTCACTACCATAAATGAATATAGAAAAGACTGAGATTTCAATAGAGATCTTGGATACTCACAGCTGTATCGGATTCAAGCTCTCATTGCATTATAGAGCTCATCCATCGTAGGGTATGAACAGCTGCGGGATTGCAAAATTGTAACACGGCATACCGGCACTTACGTAGATTCAATGGCGCACAAACTTGCTGATTTAGGGTGCGATGCCATGGTCTGCAAGCAATAATGGGCCGGATAGGGTGGAAGAAGAGATGGGGACCAGCACCGGGGAAGGAGAAGAGTTAAGTTTCTGGCGAAGTTGTGACAGGGAAGTAGATGCACGCGATGGCTTACACGTCTAGTTCATTCGTCTACCGGCGCTTCCCTCTGCTCCGGATATGGCTGCGAGGAATCTAGTTGATCTGCTCAAGGAGCGGTGAGCTAGTGGAAAGGGAAAAAGCCGTTGACCTGCAGTGACATGGACTCGACGCAGCGCCTCAACCGTAAGTCCCGCTTTGCAGAGCGAATATAGGCAGCAGTTATTCTTTGTGCTGTGGATGGGCCAGCCCATGTAGGACCTCCATCAGCTACGATAGTACCCAATGTACTTCTTCGAGCCAGTGAGTCTTGCCTAGGCCCCGTTGAGGTGAGACAGAGTCGTAATACCTCGGCTTGCGGGAGCTTACCATTGCTCGTACCCGTACCCCACATGGCCTAAAACACAAGCACGAGATTAATGTACACTTCATGAGTGAAACTATCCAGATCTTCATTTCCTCAAACCTATTCTCTACCTTAACTCTTACATTTGAAATGGCTCCCCCATCTTATGAACACTTCCTGCTTTCATGCCCCGTTCCTTTTGTCGCCCACGTTCAGATCAATCGCCCGTCAAAGTTAAATGCCTTTCACGAAGCTATGTGGCTAGAATTGAAGACGGTCTTCAATGCTCTATCGCTCTCTCCTGAAGTTCGAGTTGTAATCCTTTCTGGCGCAGGCGACCGAGCGTGTAAGTCTCCAACTTTATACTCTTTGGAGCGATTCTAAGAAACCATCATTCTAATCCTAGGCACTAGTCACCACGGGTTTGGACGTCGAGGCCGCAAGCCAAGGAGGAGTTCTGCAAAACAAAGCAGAAGTACCGGATGTGGCACGCAAATCTGTAGAGATCAGAAGACATGTGCAAGAGTTTCAGGATTGTATAAGCAGCATAGAGAAGTGTGAAAAGCGTAAGTTCCATTCTCTGGTCCTTTCTTCACCAGACACTGGCTAATGCTATTCATATAGCTGTTATCTGTGTCATGCACGGATATTCGTTTGGTCTTGCTCTTGACAGTAAAGTTCCTACACTGGAAGGGTAGGTCAATCATACTAACTATCTGGGTAGTATCCACTTGCGCCGATATCCGACTATGTAGTTCCGATGTCAAGTTTGCAGTCAAGGAAGTAGAGTAAGTTTATTCTCATACTAAAACGCCATTCATTCTACAGAAATCAACGACCCAAAGGCTGTCCCATGGCACTTTTACTTAAATGTTATGTATAGATTTAAGGACAAGTTAGAAACCGTCTTTTTTGGGGTGACTATGGTAGATGCAAGTTTTGAGCTTCAATCCCTGCAAAATGAAAGCTCTTCGACTCCTTATTGTAGCCTTGAGACTTATCTATATCATATGCTAATCTGAGCATAGTATTGGATTGGCAGCAGATATGTATTTTTAGTGACACTCATGCTCTACCCTGTTGCTGATATGAGATAGTGGGACACTTTCTCGTCTCCCAAAGATCGTTGGGAACTTATCCTGGGTTAAAGAAGTCGCTCTTTCCGCGAGAGTTTTTGGGGCAGAGGAAGCATACAGAGTGGGTTTTGTAAGCCAAGTCTTCGAATCAAAAGACAAAGCAACAGAGACTGCTCTGAAGATAGGAGCACTAATTGCCAGCAAGAGTCCAGTCGCAGTTCAAGGAACCAAGGAACTTTTGTAAGCATACCGTCGTCAATCTCACATTCTTCAAGTAGCCGAGTTCTTGGAAATGTTCTTGAAGGATTTCTCGGGCTCGGCATCTTCACTATAGACAAATCATAAATACTGATAGCTTATATCCCGCAGAAATCACGCCAGAGATCATACTCTAGCAGATAGTTTGCGGTATACAGGTATTTGGAATTCGGCGTCAATACAGGTGAGATGCTTTCTAGCTAAAACGGCACCTCTTTAAATTTATCTCTCAAGATACTACTGACACAAGAATGTCTTGTCACTCTTGATATATCTGGCCTCGCTCCTTAGCCTTTACGAATGAAACATACTAATTCCAAGATCTTGAGAATATAGACAAGCGATGTTGAGCGAGCAATCTTTTCTGGGTTGAAAAAGACAAAGCCTACATTTGAGAAACTGTAGCCAGCTCTAGTCATTAGACTCGTGTAAAACTACGTTCGATGCTATATTGCTAGAGAGAGATTTACTATTTTCCAAGGAAAGATTGCGAAGCTAGGAGGCAGCAGGGGGAAAAAGGTTGCGTGGTGGAGAGAACAACTTGGTGAGCTAATAAAACTTGATTAGATAGGGTTTCTTAAGCATCATCCGGCATAGATTCAAAGCCACTGCGAGAATTCTCTTAGGGTGGCGCTACTCAAATCGAGAAACTCTTTGTATATAAATCACCTAGCAATGACGAAAGACCTTCAAGGCAGTTCTGGGTTTATACACCTCTAGGCTCATCAGTCTCGGAACCTCCTATTAGTTACCTAGCTATGATCTAAAGAATACTGTCGAGTAGAAATCTAGGTTCGCGAGGCGCGGTGACCCATAATTTCAGTCCATGATCGACAGTCAGTTAGAGAAAAGAGTGGAAGTTTACCAACCACCCTGTTCAGTTGGTGCACCGCCACCCCAAGCTTCATCGCCACCAGAAGCAGCAGGAGTCTCACCAGTCTCACTAGTGAAGCCATCACCACCCCTAGAGAAATCAGCAGCTCCGCCATAGCTAGCATCGCCTCCATATCCGCCACCTTCAGCATCCTTTGGGGGCTCCTTGCAACGAACCTTGGTATGACTTGGACTGCATTTAGCTGGACGTGCCGTGAAGAGAAGGATGAGATACTCACCCCATCTGTTCACAGTTTGAACATTTGACACGGGACCAATCCTTGGGTTGCCGACACTCCCGAGATTCGTGGCCCTCAGCATCGCAGTTACGGCAGACAATCTTTCGAGGATTGGTGCAGTCCTGCTTGCGATGACTTCAACTGTATTAGCTCTGCTCTCCCGAGGCATATTCGCTCCAAACTCACCCTTCCTCTCCACAGTTGTGGCAAGCTCCACCACCGCCTCCAGCTGGGCAATCACGTGAGAAGTGACCAATCTCCTTGCACTTCTTACACTCGACGCCTTCAGCAGAGCGAGGCTCAGGGCATTCCTTGGAGGAATGACCGCTCTGTTTGCAGTTACGACAAGCAAACCTATCAGGGCGCGGATTAGGACCTGGTTTGGTGATTAGTAACTAATAGTTTAGGGTTGTAGATGAAGGCTCACAGTCGCGAACACGATGACCAAGTTCGTCGCAGTTGAAGCACTTCACAACCGCACGATCCGCATTGTCCATCTTCTCTTCAGGGCAAGAATTGCCAGTATGGCCGAGTCTAGTATGTATCAGTAAACATCAAGTTTAATCGGATTCGAGAGCTCTTACTGGTCGCAGTTGTTGCATTTTGGGACGCCTCGGTCAATGGGCTCACCAGCATTAGCCAAACGTTCACCATTCTCTTCCGTATTGCTTGGCCAACCCTCCGCCTCCTTGGGTCGTAGTGGCTTATCGGACCAACGCCAGGTAATCGTGTACTTGCGATCAAGGTTTCCCTGGAGGTCCATGTTGGTGTAGGTCATGTTGAGCTCCTTCTCAACGGCGATCAAAAAGATCGACAGGTTCTGGGAGCGGAAAGCCTTCTCAATCTGGAGGTAGGTGGTATCGGGGTTGGCCTTGACGTACTTCTCAACAGCAGCCTTAACGTCGTCAAGGTCCTTGTCCTTAACAGCAGCCAAGACCTGTTCCCAAGCAACCTCTCCAGGAACATCCTCAACATGATCACGATCGATCTTTCTAGGCTTTTCGCACTTCACAGCTTCATGGCCTTCTTCCTTACAGTTGTTACAGACGATGGGTGGTCGGGCTGGACAGTCTGCTGCACGGTGACCTTGCTGTTCACAAAGACGGCAAGAACCAGTGAACTCTCTTGCGACAGCAGGGTTGGTACATTCAGCCTTGCTATGGCTGCAAAGCATCAGTGTGTGTATGAAACAGCTCCCTAATGACTCTTGGAAGGAGATCTAGCGGGAGTGTCCGAAGTAAGACTTACCCTTCCTCACCACAGTTGAAGCAAGGTCTAGCTTTTGCAGGATTCGGACAGTCACCTCTCATATGGCTTTGTGTTATGTCAGCAGAGGCGACGATATCTGGAAGGCAAGTTACTCACCCTTCCTCTCCACAGTTGAAACAGGCACCACGACCACCACCCGCGTCATCACCTTGTCCGCCATAATTACCGCTACCTTGACCATCGCCATAGCCTGCTTCAAACCCGGTGTTGGTAAGGTCGAAAGCGTTGGTTGCGCCGCCTTCTTCCCAAGCACCACCAGCACCAGCACCTGTATCCCAAGACATCTTTGGATTTACTTGAGATTGGGTTTTTGCTGAGAATTCTGTGAAATTGTACGTCAGTAATCGATCAGGTAAAGTTGATATGGAAAGCAAGAAGCAGAAAGGGATTAACAAACGACGCGAGATAGGTGAATTAGGAAAGAACACAAGAAAATGGGTTGATTCATCTCCAATTCCCCAAGGTCAGACTAGCGCTTATACGCGTTGATCAATAGTCGTGATTATGGAAAGATAAAACAGGAAAGTTGAATTGATAGCGTGCAGGAAGTGAAGATGATGCTGTAGAGCACTCGCACCGACTTGAGTATTGTAGGTACTCTTGAAAAGTATTCAAAAATTGGAAAGTCTTGCTCAATAGCCTATCAAATTCGTCGACTAAACCATAGAGAGTCTATAATAGAAACGAATGTGATGTTGGAATGTGAATAGTAAAGGTGATTAGTTTTGAAGAGCCAGGCTGAGTGCCCTGGGTTTGGGAGGCTGTGAGAGGCAGAAAAATTATGGATGCTTACTGGTAACCAAATTGAATCCTCAATTGAGGCTCGTGAAGAGATTCACGAGGATTGTTAAGAGAGTTCTTGAATCGCGTTGGCGAACCAAGATTATTGTTGAATGTAAATGGAAGACAGTTTCGTGGAAAAAGTGTGACCTTTTATCTTCATAGGCGAGATTTCGGAGGAAGTGACGATGAGATGGAGGAAACAGTCCCGATAATTCCTAACTTCAAGGCAGGTAACTAATAATGATCTAAAACTTTGTGATGCACCTCGAGACAAAGATAAAACGCAAACCACAAACAAGCTACTATTCCAAAATCATAAATACTAGACTGAGATGATTCGTCAATACGAAGACATGTATATCTCTCGGCCAAATCAAAGTATAGTGTAAGTATGTCAACCTTGTATTTACACAAGGACAATATCTATTAGAGAGCCATGACCTTTGTCTGTCGAAGTCGGGCTTGGTACCTTTGACGCAGATGCAAAAACTTGCCTGTTGTATCACAATCTAATATTCTTGCACCGTCTTAAAGTTATGCCATCTTAGGTTGGAACCTGTGCCTCTAATCTGGTGCTTGACAAATTGGACATAGCATTTAGCCTCTCAATTTTTGCTTTCAATTCCTTAGTAGTTAGATCAATACGAACTAAGTAATTTTGAACAAGAATACATCAATTATCGGAACTTTGTTATCTTGTACCGCATCAAGGCTGGTTTCCCTCGGCAACTTTGAAAAAAAGAAACTGATAAATACTTTTAAACAAGAACAGCCTCTTCTGAAGTCAAACATAGCCAACGCAATCATTATATCGGAGCAGTACAGTGGAACTTGGTTGAGAAACATAATAGTGAAACTGAATCGAGCTAGTCAAGTAATGTTATTTTCCCATCAACTCATCACCGATCTATGAAAGGAGGGTCATTCTGTGGGTGTTAAAGCTAGGGTAACATCAAAACACTTCGAAGGGTAGGTAGCATATCGTTTTTTAGCGACTAACTCTTGCATTATAAGGTCTGAGATGAGGTCAAGATGGTACCTGTAGCTGCAGCCACAGTCAAGTTTGACGCTGTGCTTCGCTTCGCTGAGTCGAGCGCTTATATCCTTGCATGCCATCAAAACGTCCACGAGTAAACCTTGAGTCTTCTGCTCGTCTAAATCATGCTTAGTAATCCACACACTGTCTTGTAACAGGGTCGATATCGAAATCTCAACTACAAGCCAACTTCGCTATGCCTCGAGCTATTAGAGGTAAGCTGGAATCTTTGAAAACTTTTCTTATGAATGTATACAAGTCTGACCGCGACAAGGAGTGCTGGTTCAGTGCGATCCCTCCATCAAGGCAATCATTGTCAAAATTGATAGTGAGGATCATGCTTTCATTGTCGAGGAGCTTGATGACCAGACATTGGTCGTTAAAGAAAACATGCTGGGTGCTCTAAAAAGGAAATTAGACGATGTTAGTCTCGCTCTACCATATAATGCGGATGATTTGACAAGGTGTGCAGATACTCAGAGAAACTCAGACTGCGCAAGATAGTGAGGACGAAGACAAGTAGGGATTGACCAGGTGGTTTTCTCTGGCGTTCACAAGGGGGTAGCACCATTAGAATGAAAAAGCAACATGTTCATTGAGTGAGCGAGTAGAAAGCATTGATAAACTCAAAAAAAGGCTTGAGATATCTCTTCTTTATACCAAATAGCATAGTGAGAGTATTATTAGGGGGTTAGACAGGCCAACATTGATGAGACGAAGGTCAGGACCTTCTAGCTTTCCAGTTGATGAGCTATGGATCTTTAAAACTTCTCTACATTAATATATCAAGACTGTTTATATGCACTCCCTATCAAGAGGAAGATTGTGTCGACACTGACACAATTGCCTCCGCTGTAGGTGCAACTGACGTCAATCCCAAAGGAATTTTCCTTCTAGGTCTCTTTAACTCCTCCAAAGTTACACCGTCTAACTTTGTTATCCCAACAACTGGAGGGTCGCCTTTCTTAACAAACTCGTACATCCCTGCAATTTTATGATAAGTGCGCTGTGATTTGAGAGGATGATAATGTGTACTGACCTGGCATTTTGTTACCAGCTAATCGAAAGGCATCTCTGGCGACTTGCTCGTGAATGTCTCCTTTAAGCTCAAATATAACCTTACTGACCGCGATTCTGGTAGCCCAGTGATCGAAAGAGCCTTTTCCTTTACCCATACGCACCTAAAAAAGAATGTTAGAATGTGGTTAAAGATGAACTTTCTGCTCCAAAACAGACCTCATTACCACTGCTATAAACACCAATGTTGGCACACACTCTCTTATACAAACGATAGCGCATGCCTTTTAGTCGGACCTTAATTGCTTCCTCGCCGACCTTAAGTTGTGCTGAGCTGACTCGACGATGGTGATCACACATCCGCAAGCCGTAATCTCCCCATACTATCGTTGTTCCTCGTGCTGAGCCCCCTGTAGGTACTCGAGGCCGACCTTTTCTTGACTTCTTCTTCTCGTGCATTGTTGGCAAGAGCCAATTTCCAGATCTGGGGACCGTATTTGAGAAGGGCCGCCGCTGGAAGGTTATTAACCCATGTTGAAAAGGGATTGATCTTGACGAAATCGGTATAATTGGACGTGAAGAGTTCGAAGTAAGCATAAGTCTTTCGATTTTAGAACAGACACCCAAAATGTTGATGGATTTCATGGCTGCGAAGGACTGCCGGCTGGTCTTCAGCGCTGACCAGAAATGTTAAGACTTGAACAAACCTTCTAGGATGCCCTCTACCTAAGTATCAAGGCAGCTTATTAAACATCACGTGAAATTCTTGTCGCGACTTCCTCGCGTCATTGCTAAAAGTCGCGTGTACCGAATACCGCATACTACCAACGGTCGGGGTCATTTCAACTCAGAATAAGCTCATCAAGTGGAATCTTGACTCCACTTTTGCCTTCTTACCACCGAGGCAGACATTCTCTCTACGGTATTTTACATAAAATAATTTCAAAATGCCTACCGATATTCGAAGCTTTTTCGGCGGCAAGAATCAAACCCCAATTCGAGAGAAGAAGAGTAAGAGAGAAGACGACTTCCAGAAAAAGAAGAGCAGTAATCATTCCCTTCCAACTATCACCTTCAAGCTTGGACTTACTTCTACAGGAAGCCGTAAAGTGATTGAGGACAGTGACGATGATGACGAACCAGTTCCGTAAGTTGACAAATGTTTACGAGATCATCACTCTGAAAATCTTCAGGTCTAAGAAACCAACACCTAAGAAAGTATCCACAAAGAAATCTGTGTAAGTCAGACTTTCTTTTTAATTAGGATCTCGCTAACATATTGAGAATAGCACAAAGGAGCCTCTTAAGGGACAGGAAACGACAACGGATGATTATTTCGCATCAAGTAGCAAGCCAAAGACGGCCAAATCCACGCCTTCAAAGGCCTTGGATCCCCATGTCAGGTTATCCACTCGCAAACAGAAGGGTGCTCTTCCCTACGACAAACATAATGACATCGATGAGCTCGTTTTTTTAGACGATGATGGGGAGCATGCTGGAGACAACATATTTGCAGCTAAAGCTAGGGCTGGGCCAAAGGAAAAGGGAGATGCCTACGTTGAACTACCTAGTGAAGAGGATTCGCAGCCGCAGCCAAAGCCAAGAAGGGTAACAACTAAGGCCAAAACTTCATTGTTGAAGAAGGAGGAGGATGTCGAGATGAAGGATGCCAGTGATGATCATTCATTTGTCATGGTTGAGAACGATGATGATTTGATGGCCGTCGACAAGCCGAAAACAAAGTTTGGTGGCAAGAAACGGAAATCTGTCAACCTGGATTCAGATGAAGAGGATATCAAACCAGTCAAATCTAACAAGGAGCGATCTTCAAAACCCCCTCCTGCTAAGAAGCCACGAGCGCCAAAGAAGATTGAACCTGACAATACTGCGGTGAAAGCTATACTTGACAATATTTCCACAATCCGACCACCAACGCCTCCTCCTAAAGATCCTGATGCCAAATGGAATTGGAGGCAAAGTGGTGGTGGCGGTGGTGGTGGTGGTGCGAACTCTGGACCACCACCTGCTGCTGGTTCGAAAGAAATCCCTATAGGTCAAGAGAATTGTCTGGCTGGTTTGACTTTCGTTTTCACCGGATTACTCGAGACATTATCAAGAGACGAGGGGCAAGAACTTGTCAAACGCTATGGAGGCAAATGTACATCCGGACCTAGCAGCAAGACAACTTTTGTTGTCCTTGGGTCAGATGCTGGGCCTAGTAAACTTAGAAAGATTCAAGAGCTGTCAATCAAAACAATTAATGAGGATGGCCTGTTTGATCTTCTTCGCCAGCTACCAGCAAATGGTGGCGACGGTAAGGCAGCGGAAGCTAATCTGGAGAGGAAGCGGAAGGAGATGGAGAAGATTGAGAAGGATGCGGAGGAGATGGAAGCTGAAGAGAAGAGGAAGGCAGACGAGGCCGATAGGGCTGCAAAAAAAGCACAAAAGCTTGCTGCTGAAAAAGGATCTTCAGCAGCAACGCCAGTCATTCGCAAACCACCTCCCGCAACTTCACAGCTATGGACCAGCAAGTATGCTCCCACTTCGATCAACCAAATCTGCGGCAATAAAGGCGCGGTTGAAAAGATTCAGTCTTGGTTAAAAGGGTGGCCGTTGGCACATAAATATGACTTTCAAAAAAGAGGGCCTGAGGGATTAGGTGGCTATCGTGCAATCATCATTCATGGCCCTCCTGGCATTGGAAAGACAACTGCAGCTCACCTAGCTGCCAAGCTTGCGGGATTCGACGTTCTCGAGAGTAACGCCAGCGATACCCGTAGCAAGAAGCTGGTCGAGTCTGGACTTAATGAAGTCTTAAACAACAACTCATTGCTTGGTTATTTTGCTGGAGATGGGAAAGACGTTGATAAGCACAAGAAAAAGATTGTCCTTGTCATGGATGAGGTTGATGGCATGTCTGCTGGAGATCGAGGGGGTGTGGGTGCATTGGCCAAAGTCTGCAAAAAAACCGATGTTCCCATGATCCTTATCTGCAACGAGAGAAAACTGCCAAAGATGAAGCCATTTGATCATGTTACTTTTGATATTCCCTTCCGAAGGCCCACGGTCGATCAAGTGCGCTCGCGAATTGCCACCATTTGCCATCGGGAAGGCTTAAAACTACCAACGAATGTGATTGATGCTCTCATTGAGGGCAGCAACAAGGACATTCGGCAGATTATCAACATGATTTCAACTGCAAAACTCGATCAGACTGCTATGGACTTCGACCAAGGAAAATCCATGTCTAAAGCTTGGGAGAAGCATGTTGTTCTCAAGCCATGGGACATCTGTCAAAAGCTCCTTGGGGGTGGTATGTTTGCTCCAAGCAGCAAATCGACGCTCAATGATAAGATTGAGCTCTACTTCAATGATCACGAATTTAGTTATTTGATGATCCAAGAAAATTATCTCAACACGAAGCCCTTGTTGCTAGGCAATCTCACTGGCCGTGAAGCTAAACTCAAGGCTCTTCAGCTAGCTGATCAAGCTGCTGAAAGTATTAGTGACGGCGATTTGGTGGATAGGATGATTCACGGCTCTCAACAGCATTGGAGTCTTATGCCGACTCATGCTGTGTTCAGCGCTGTCAGACCGGCCAGCTTCTCATCCGGTTTAACGACTGGACAGACCACTTTCACTCAGTGGCTTGGAAACAACAGTAAATACGGGAAACTTTCTCGATATGTAAAGGAAATTCAGTCGCATATGCGCCTCCGAACTTCTGGAGATCGACACGAAATTCGCCAGCAATATTTACCTCTGCTTTGGACGCAGATGATCAAAAGGATGGAAGTAGAGGGTAAGAATTGTGTGGATGAAGTTATAGACTTGATGGACAGTTATTTTCTTACCAAGGATGATTATGATAACATATTGGAACTTGGTCTTGGTCCTCAAGATATGGAAAATGTGTCTCTAGAGCCACAAACTAAGGCGAGCTTTACAAGAACGTAAGTGTTGGACCAATACTATGCCGAATCCTTGGACTAATCCGTACTTAGATACAATCAACGAAGTCATCCTATGCCATTCATGAAAGCAAACAATGTTGCAGCTCCATCTAAGGTGAAGCAAGATGCTCCGGACCTTGAAGAAGCATTTGAAGAGGAGGACGACGGTGAAATCGTGGCCGAAATCAAGGATGAAGATGAAGACTTGGATTTCAAGAAGGACAAATACATTAAACAGCCCAGAGCGAAGAAGTCAGCTCCGAAGAAGGCGGCTAGGAGAGGGACCAAAAATGAAGATGTAGAAGATAACGATCAAGAAGAGGAAGATCCTGGAGCTAAAAGGAAGAGCAAGGTAAAGTCGAAGGCTAGTGCAAAAACAGGAGCGAGAGACAAGGCATAACATCAGAACTACTTGTGTATATGTAATACTTATCCCTTCTAATATCTATTTCAGCTAGCAAAGAATTATACTCTTAAAAGGCCTAGTACTTTTAAAAAGCGTAGATAGCTAGTACTTAATATCTTGCAAGAATATCCTTCTAAGTTACTGCTAGTATTTACCTACCTAGTGTTACGAACCCCGCTTAGGGCGGTCAATGGGGGGGCTCTCTGAGGAGTCACCTAGGAGACACGTGCGGAGGTTACGTAAGGGAGCGACTAAGCGAGAAAAGCGACCGGAATCCGTCGCTCCCTCTTTTAAGGCGCTCTAGGCTCCCTCGTAACGAATAGAAACGGCTAGATTCGTAATCACGTGCCTTCGAGGCTGAGCCGTAAGGCTGTACTCAGGCACTTAGGCAAACTAGCGCGTTCGGACGCGTCCGGGCTAAACAAAAACCTTCTGTAAAAATCAAAGCTTCTTGCTTTTCTTTCTTTAGCTTAGAATAGTCTATTAGAGCCTTTAACTTTACTTTTCCAAAGTCCCAGAATTGGCCTCGTGACAGTTACTTTGCTTATGTCACGGGTTGGACCCGGTAGTCAGGACCTAGGCAGAAACTAAAGCAGCACTCGGAGATGACTTCCTTTGATGGAAGGGATGAAGATCAGCGGAGCGATCTTCAGAACTATCGACAAGACTATTGATTGAACTATCGATAACGTATTTAATAAGCGAGCTGGTCATATATGCGAGCTGGTCACCAAGACGCGTCTTACCTCAGTCTAGCCTAAATGCCACCACGCAACAATACCCAGTCCACTCAAGCTAAGAGCCGAATTGCTCTTGCAATAGAAGTCCTTAAACAAGGCTATCTTACTAGTGTTCGAAGTGCTGCAAACGCGTACGATGTGCCTCGGTCTACACTTCAAAGTCGCGTTAACAAAACTCTTACACGACACGAATTAAAGCTTACAAATCGAAAGCTTACAAAAACAGAGAAATCAGTACTTGTAGAATAAATATTATCTATAGACTAGCGTAGTCTATCTTCTCGAAATAAGACTGTACGACAAATAGCGAACTTGCTTCTTGAAAAACAATCGAACTTTAGCCTGAAAAAATACTGTAATAAGCAAGATACCACGTGAACTAAATGTTATGTGTAGACAGCACGAGCGACAAGACTTTATTTCCGAAGTGTGAAGAATAAGAAGCACATTTAGAGTTTATTCGAACTAGAGCTAGAGAGAAGTCTGCTGTACATAATGCACACTTTACTCGTGTAGTTTTTCTCTTCTTATATTTTTTTTTTTCTTCGTAGCTAGCTTATAAACTAAATATACTTAAACTATTAACGCACTTCTATATGCTTCTTAACTAGCTATATTCGTGTTTGTACTGTTATATAAAAAAAATTTATTAAAACTACTAAAAATAGCTTGTTACAATATTTTATTAGAAAAAAATAACTTTAAAACTAACTTTTAGCTAATTTAAAGCTTTGTCGTGTATTTTCTTATATAGCTGCGATTTTAGAAACTTCGCAAATAACTAGTAGTATTAAAGTGTAATACTGTTACAAGTTAAACTTAGTTGTTAGAACTTAGGCCTGAAAGCTTAGACAAAAATTAAAGCAGCACTTGAAGTTAACTTCTTTAATAAAAAAGATAAGATTAGCATAGCGATCGCTAGAACTATCAATAACACTATCGATAACACTATTAATAGAACTATTATGGTAGGAACAAATTATGGTGTGTGGTTGTAAAAGGATGCATTCCTAATTCTATGAGAAGCGGCTATTTATGTCCGCCTAGCCTTGTCCTAGCCTCGTCTAACATATTAATTAACTATTAACAAAAACTATTAGAAAGAAAACTATACAAGAAGAACTATGTTAGCTGTTTTTTTTGTACGAAAAGTATATATAGAAAGCTTTAAGCACTTAGTGCTCTTTAGCTTTACTTTCTTAAAATAACAGATTTATTATTTACGTGTTTTAACCGTGCAATCGTAAAACTCTGACAAATACTAGCACAAAAGCAACTAGTAAAATTGTTTTGTGTAAACGTTACAGAAGTGTTAAAAACTTTTAATTACTTTCTTGTATATAAAGAAAATTATAAATAAAAGCTTAGTTAATCTAGCTGTAAAATTATTTAGAAATTTTTTTTTTTTTTTAATACATATTAGTAAGAACAAAATTATAGTGTGTAGTTGTAAAAAAATGCATTTCTAATTCTATAAGAAGCAGCTATTTATGTTCGCCTAGCCTCGTTCTAGCTTCGTTACATAACTGTCGCACGTGACAGTTATGTAAGAGTAAATAATCTTATAATACATATTTTTTAAAACATTATATTAAAAACTTTTGAATTACTTTACGAATTTTTTTAACAATGTTAGCTTTTACTTATTTAAGCAGTATATTAAAACTACTTTTACTTATAAAAAATTTTACTTTAATTTTTTTACTATTAAGCACTTAAACTAAATTAGCAAAAAAAAATTTAAAAGCAAATTTAAACTTAAAGTATACTTAACTTTTTAAACGCAAGCAAAAAAAAAAGGTTTTTAATACTACAAATTTTAACTTAGTAAAAAAACTTATAAAAACTTTCTAAAAAATATATATAAAGTAGCTTTAAACTTTTACTAATATAATTTAGTAGAAACAATTTGTAATGTAGTTGTAAAAAAAAATGCATTTCTAATTTTATAAGAAGCAGCTATTTATGTTCGCCTAGCTTCGTTACATAACTGTTGCATGTAACAGTTATGTAAAAGTAAATAATCTTATAACAAAAGTACTTCTCTAAAGAAAAAACTTTTATGTTCTTATAAGAAAAATACTACTAATTAAAAAGCTTTTAGTGCTTTTACTTTTGTCGTTGCTTTTTGCTTTGTTTGCTATTACTTTTCTCGAACTTTTGCTTTAACACTGCTAAAGATGTTTAGTAGCTAATTTATAGCTAGTGTAAGCTACTATACTACTAAAGTAAAACAAAGTTAAATAATTAGTATAGCTAATTTTACTAACTATATTGTAAGCTATATAGTGCGTAACTTAAGTACTCGTAGCTTAGCTAGTTTACTAGTAAGCTATTGTAGAACTTTAGTTAATTTTCTATTTAGAAGTTTAGTTAGTTTACTAGTAAGCTATTAAAGAAATTTAGTTGTGTTACTAGTAGCGCAGTGTTAAATTTCGGTTAATTAGCTAGATTTATTAGTAGTGTTTTTATTAGTAGTGTTTTTGCTGCTAGTGTTTTTATTAGTAGTATTGTGTAGTAGTTAAGCTAAAGTATAGTTAGTAGACTTGTAGCATGTTGTAACGCTAGTAAGCTTGCAGCGTACTGTAAAGTTAGTAAGCTTACTGCTTGCTGCATAATTAGTAAGTTTGTAACGCTTAACGTATTTAATAAGCAAGCTAGTTATATATGCGAGCTAGTTACTAAAACGCGTTTTACTTTAGTCTAGCTTAAATGCTACTACGCAACAACACTTAGTTTACTTAAGCTAAAAGCTAAATTGCTTTTGCAATAAAAGCTTTTAAACAAGGTTATTTTACTAGTGTTCGAAGTACTGCAAACGTATACAATGTGCTTTAGTCTATACTTTAAAGTCGTGTTAACAAAACTTTTGTATAACACAAATTAAAGCTTACAAATTAAAAGCTTACAAATACAAAAAAATTAGTACTTGTAAAATAAATATTATTTATAAACTAGCGTAGTTTATTTTTTYRAAATAAAACTATACAACAAATAGCAAACTTGCTTTTTAAAAAACAATTAAACTTTAGCTTAAAAAAATACTTTTTAGTTAGCAAGCTATAAGCTTATAAAAAAGCAAAATGCAAAAATTTTGTAGTTATTCGAACTTAGTTTTAGCTTATACAAAATACAATTGCTAAGTATAGCATTTTTAAAAATAACATATATAACTTCGACAAGACAAAGTTTTAAATAAAAGTTATTACAACTACAAAAGTTATTACAAAAGYAAARAAAAGCAATAAGCTTGTTTTAATACAGCTTAAAAATTAAAAATAAGTTATAGCTATTAATTGCATATTTTTATTTAAGTAAAGCTTGTTTTCTGTAATTATATTTAAAAGCAAAGTACACTAGTTTACATAGTATACAAAAGCTTTGCTTAAAGACTAAGTTATTAAAGTTAGTAAAAACAAATAAACAAATAACATATTAAGCTTTACTTAGCTTTAAACT
>QYAI01000002.1:0-12223 GCA_003988855.1 Arachnopeziza araneosa
TTCTTTGCTTTGGTTGTCTTTCCGAAATATACATATCGAGAGCTAGCTGAGGGCCAACGAGATTCTTATTTTATTGGCTGCTCCTCTGCCCCTCGTACATTGCTTAATTCTATTTCAAAGCGATGGAGGTAGAGGGAAGTGCGCTACTCGATAATATGCGCCACTCGATGATAACCCACGTTATTTTTTTATTTTAAGGCAATAGCTCTTTCTTTGTTAAGCATGATTTCTTCGAACAGATGTCTCTCTTCTAAGCTTAACTACCTTCTAACATCTAGGCTAGTAAATCGCTTCTGCGTCAGTCTACTGCCTCTTATAAATAGTGCGATACGAGGTAATAGATGCTTCTTGTATCTGCCGATCTGCGGTTGCGGCGTGTCACGAGCCTTAGATCTCTTATACTAATCCTTCAATCTACCAGGGCTATCTTCTGTTTCATCGTTCACATCTCGAGGTTGTATCTTCTGAGCTTTCGCCTTGTACGCTCTATTGACTTCTAAAGCGTACCTCTTGCTTTATTCTTTCTGCAACATTATCCTCTGGCTCTTATCTTTGTCTGACGAATATAGCCACCTGTAAAACGACTCCAAACTCTGAACATGCAACGTATTCCACTTAGAAAAGTACTCTTCCAAAATACCAGACTCCTGTTAAACATAAGAAACAAATCTATTCTGCTTGGTATCCTAATTTGATTCTTTGCTGACACTACATATCCGGGCGTAAGTGCCAGCAGCTAGTTTTCCGAGCTATCACTGTCTGAAGCGTTCTCTACGTAAGCAAGCTGCTTTGCTTGTCTCTCAGACCTATCGAGCTGCATTATTGTCTTCGCGAAAGAAACTATCATAACCGTACACTTGACCTTGCGGTTAGACGAACTGCTTAAAATACTATCAATCGACCTATTAGCTCTGTACGCAAGAGCTATCTTAGTTGACACAATAAATAGCTGTCTAAGCAGCATCTTTGAAGCGTCTTTCACTAAAAAGAAAGCCTGATCAAAAGAAACCTTTGAAGTAATCTCGACAGTGATGATTGCTACTTCTTCAAATAAGAAGGTATCGCTAGTAGCAGTAGAGAGCTGAAGAGCAGGTACGAGTTCAATAGAACACTCAAGATTCCTAGCTACTTCTGTTAGTATGATATTGCACTTAGCGCTAGTATTAAGCAATTCTCTCTGGTAAACATACGCTTCTTCTCTCTTCAGCGAGACAGTCAGACATAGAGATTTAACAACTCTCTTAGATAAAACAAGCTTCGCATATGTCATTAAATTGCCTTTAATCGTTCTAGGTTCCTGCTCTTGTGACGCTACTC
Source organism: Arachnopeziza araneosa (assembly GCA_003988855.1). Taxonomy (NCBI): domain Eukaryota; kingdom Fungi; phylum Ascomycota; class Leotiomycetes; order Helotiales; family Arachnopezizaceae; genus Arachnopeziza; species Arachnopeziza araneosa. Next base: position 1,318 of record QYAI01000002.1, read on the forward strand.
GTGATTCCTTAAAGAGACGTTTCATACTGGCTAAAAGCTCTAGAGCAAGCAGTAACATCTCCTACATATCATGAGCGATTCCTAGCCCTATCTCAACGATCGTGAGGTAGTGCAGGTTGTCTCTTCTGAACTAGTCGCGGACTGCCTGAGCCGGATTCGGAGCTTTCATAATATCTATAATCAGTTTCATACTCTTTTGAATCTTTGGCAGTGATGCAGAGAGCTTGCGAAGCCTCCGCTCAGTAACTTCTTCGATTAGCTCATAATCTAGGGTCTGTAACACTTGTCGATTATGCTCAATTTTCTCATCAACGTCCTCATCTATCTCTGCGTCTTCTTCATTGTTCAGATTACTAACTCGTGGCAGTCTGTCTTGCCGAACTTTCCTTCTGCGAAGAACCTCTTCACGCCTTGACTCGGATGTCTTCTTTGCTCTTGTGTCGGACACATTCACATAGATTCTCGCCGCAGATCCATCAATCTCTCTTACGTCAGGTTCCTCAAAATCGAACTTATCCAATCTTTCCGTTCCTGCGACACTAACCTCAAGTAAGTAAGCATTTACCTTTAGACGAGTAATCAGAGCGTTGACTGAGTGTGCAGGGCCTTTGCTTCCTTGAGCTCGTGCTTGATCTGCTACTTTCTCATCTTCTTCTTGACGAGCGCGGTTCTCTGATCTCCTGTCTATGTCGAAGTCTCAGAGTCCACCAGACGAGTGCTTCCGAATAAACTGAACTCAAGCAGTGTCTTTTGGAAAGTAGACTTCTCTTGACGGCGTAGCAGGATCTCAAGGTCCCTAAAAGTATCGGCCCTCAATATAATGAACACAGTTCCGAGCTATGCATTCGTTGAGAAGTGGACAGCTCCGCGAGTGGAAGTAAGAAGGATTCAGATCAAGAGCACTATTCCAGTCACGGTTGAAGCAAGCGTAACATCTTCTTGGTGCTTCGTATCTTCTGCTTCCATACGCTGCGTTCGCATAAATCGATGTAGGTTCAGCTTGAATCATGTTCCCTTGAGCTGTAGAAGCTACTGACTGATTTTGACTATACGTAGTATTGCCTCTTGGCCAGGTTTCACTTATTTCACGATTCCTCTGTCTATTCTCCTGATAGAAGTTTTGCTGCTAGTTGTACGCAAGCAAGCTCTGGAGCTGGCGTGACATACTCTCAACTGCCTCTGCATTCATAGCCTTTATCTGATCCTGAGTCACGATGTTCAAGGACAGCTTCTCAAGCTTCTCAGATAGGCGATCGAGATCCATGTCTCTTGCTTTTGAGATAGATCTCTCTGAAGCTGCGCGCTTAGCTACAGGCTTCTTAGTCTCTATCTTGACAACTAGTTCATCAAGAGGATCTACAGCCACACTATCTTTCTTATTCAGGATTCCTATTAGTGCATTATCAACACGATCTCTGTATGACTAAGCATTTTCTGGATTGATTCTGCGGTTGTACCGTGTCTATTTCTCTTCACTTGTTGCTGCTCTTTCTGCTACTTCCCTGATTTCCTCATACATCTTAGCATCTGCTCTGCCAAGATCGTACGAAGTCTTAGTCATGATCTGTCGCTGCACTAAGCTTGGCAATTCTTTAATAAACAGATCGCATCTTCCTTTATTGCTGATCTTTCTATCCTTGACAAGCTTCTGTAATGTGTAGTGGAAAAAGCTAATGTACTGCTTCATAGAAATCTTGCCACTTTCTATGCGATTAACTAGTTCTTCGAGAAACGTCACACTGTCCTTAAGAGCCTTCTAGTCTTGTTCCTGGTACAGTTTCTTCAGTTCTTCATGAAACAATGCCTCGTCGTATTCACTCAAACTGTACGTCGGCAGCGTCTCAACTTCGTCACGAATTAGTAGTGCCATGTAGAGTACGATTCGCTTCCTCTTAGTCTCAGGAGCAACATCATAGTCTTCGCACATCATATCATACTTCTCTAGGAATGAGGTGATGTTGCGTCCAGCGAACCATGGAGTTTCACTTGTTCCGGGAAGCGGTGCCTTTGACTTTTGTGCAGCTACTAGTCTCTCGAACTGATCCATGATTGCAGCAGCAGCTGCTGCTTGCATGCTAGCGTCCATATTGTCTGACTGATCTGCTATTTCTTCAGCATTTGAGAGAGGTGTAGTAGGAGTTATTGCTGTAGAACTTGGTCGAGGTATTCTTGAGTTCCTTCGGTTCGATACATCCAATCTTTCTGGCAAGGACGAAGACGATGAATTGCTTCTCGAATGCGGTGGATTCATACCCTTGTCGTGAGCCTTTCTGATCTTTCTTCTGGTCCTTCGCCTTTTTGAACCTACTGAACTTTCTATCACTGAACTTTTATCTCCTGAACCTGTCGCTGAAAAAACCACTGTATCCTCTCTTGTTGCTCTTTTCACTGCCTCTTCTCTCCATTGCTTTTTGAACTGAGGAAAGTCTGCCTGAGCCGCGCCAAGCATCATCTCCACCAATCTACCTAGTACGGTAAGAATCAATAGACAGCTCATCAGAGCAACTCTATTCCTAATGGCTCTAATCTCGTCCCATTCCAACAAGGCGTTCTTTGGTTCCGCTTCTCGCTCCCGGACCCTCATTCTCGTTCTCGGCAGTTGAGTTAGTAGTATATCCACATCGGACTCTCCAGACTGCAATTTCCGACCCGTGTTCGCCTCCATTCTCAGCGTTCTAGCCGCAGAAGGCCTATAGGCTTGAGGAGGAGCAATCGTATGATAAACTGATTTTAAGAGAAAAGCGTAGACTCAATCTAGGAACACCGAGATGTATTGGCTGGAGCATAGGAGACAGCGGAGAAAAATATTTCAAAACTCAATCATGCATTTACCCAGGAGTACTTCCAGTCTTGGTACAGTACCGTCTATTCGTCAACAGGGTGCGTCTCCCGATACACAGACGTTCTCTTAGCGTCCGTGCTCCTATGGACAGACAGAGTTATAAGACCCTCGCACCACCTCGCAATGACAGAATTAACGACCAAGAGTTTGATTGATAAGGCAGAGAATGAGCGGAAAACCTTCTGAGGTGTTATGCGCAATTGCACGAGACAAAGATCGAAGCCATTCAGAAGTTTTCAGACCTGCTAGCGATCACCGAACCTCCGAAGCGAAATACAAAGAAGAAGAGGGCCATAAGAATTGCAACTAACTTGTGATATGGGACAGGATGTACTTACTGTGAAGGCTGCACAGAGGTAGAAGCATACACGTGACTTGCCATGGAACCTTCTAGAAGAACACTTTACCCCGCTGTGTACGCTCCAACACTCCACATCTTCATGCGAAATTCATTATCTCAAGGCAGTAGCTGAGGCGATGATTGAATTGAATGAGGGCTCTAAACATATATATATATATATATTAGGGTGCATTGATGTCAATTACTCTTTCTAAATATGCCATCCGGTAAGGACCGACTGTACATTGCCCTCTACGCTCGCAGCGGGGCCCCCAAAATGACAGGCGGGGAAGATAAGTGGATAATATCCTCGAACCTAGGCATAGCCCTTAGCTAACTTGTATTAGGTATCACTGGTCATTTATTGTCGGCCCAAAGAACGAGTCTCCGAATACGACTGGAAGACGATGCCACGCGAAAGAGACAATGCAGAATGTAGATGGAGTAGTTAAGAATGTTTGGGCGTTCGAGGACCGCCAAATTTCTCTCCATCCAACATCAGCGATTCTTGTACGGATAATGATTGGCAAGGTCGTTGATAAAGCGCGACTCCAGGAGGCTTTTGCCAAAACTCCCATACGTGCAGGGCTTCAAGGATACGAAGATTGGAATTGCGTTTCTTGGGTTGAAGAGGCACTGAGCTGGGCTGCTCAAGACAGCAAGGCGTTAGGGAGCTGCCAGACTGATTGGACATTGGTGAAAGATACTGCCATGTGGTATGCTAAGAAGAAGGCAGATGAACATCGGTTTGATGGGATGGGAGGAGAGTTTGATCAAAGTAAGGTACCAACATGGGACGCACTAGAGGGGATAGAGGTAATTACTTAAAAGAAAATGATAATAGCAACTAGATTTCCCCAAAGTACATGCGCCGCAATTTTTCTACCCTTAATTCTTCCTCATATGGACTCAAAAAGTTGTGAACCTCCTTCTGCCAGAACAGGTTCTGAGGGTTCGCATGCCATGCCATTGCGTACTCCCAGTAATAAGGCAGCCATCCAGCGGTTTCCCAGTCAATGATGCCTACTACTTTGTCGCCTCGGAGAAGTATGTTGAAGCTGCTCAAATCGCCATGCGTGAGAACTGGTAGGCCTTTTACAGATTCATGGAACGCGACTACTTGTTTCATGTCCGAGATGGCAGCAGGGCTTATGGAACTGTGGGTTTGTGCCTCAAGAGAATGGAACGTAACATTATTCCTAAGTGCTACGTGAAAGTCGTGGACAGATTCGAAGGGCCCCCAGGACGATGTTGTCGGTAGTCTACAATCATAGATTGGACCACCTTTTAGATTTGAGACAGCAGTTGTCTCAGGACGAATAGATCGGAGTTCTTTGATCATTTGTTGAAGTTGATAAAAGATTGATGCCTTTGATGTGTCCGATAGCAAACGCCATCTCGTTGCCATAGTCTCGCCACGAATCCTTTCCATGAGTATGTAGGTTTTGCCGCAACGCGTAAAAGCACAGTGTACTTTGGGTACGGGAATCGAGGTGTGCTCGGTAATGAATCGAAGGGTATATGCCTCGGCGAGGCTCACAGATTCTCCAAACTTGATGCAGAAGTTGTGGAAGAAAATGGCGCCGCTAGGTTGTTGTGCAAAAGCTTTGCTAAGATGTCTCTGAGTTACTAGCTTCGTAACTACTAAGGTGAGGAGCTGTAGCACCTGCATTTCCAACACAGTTCAGGTTGGCGGTTTTCAGTCTTAGGCAATGTCAATGGAGAGGATGCCGCGCGGGCGTGCTAGCGAGGGTGTAATGTGAGGCCATCAACGCGCTTGCTGCGTGAAATTTGTAATTCACCATGCGCATGGAGGAGTCGCAGGCGATTTAAGCAGTTCGGCGTATTGTGTAATAGACTGCGCTGGGAGAGTGTTGGTTGTCGAGAGTTCCAGCCGATCAGCCTGCCTGTCAAACAGAGGAAGCCGACTGCGCAGATCAAAGGATTTGAGGCTGGGTCGCAAGCACGTGCGCAATATGCCGTGTCTTTGGTGTGGCACCCGGATGAATGCGCCAGAGGGCAGCCACAACGCTTTTGATAAACTTCTCTGCAGTTTTGAAGGAATCAGATATTCGAATAATGTCTGTCCCTGCATAGCGAGACGCACTCTACCGGTGAGAAATAAATGGCGGTTTGAAGCCCCCCTGCGACCACTAGACATGCACCGAAATATTCACAATTAAACAAGTTAAATATTCTTCAAATTTGAAATCAGCTTTCTGGATATCTTATAAACTGATTTGAGACCGATCGCACTTACTAGGATTTTATTAAGTTTAGTAGTTGTGTTTACGATACCTTTTGTTCTACCTCTCCTATTCCGCCACTTATTTCTCACCAGTAGAGTCAACCGTTGAAAGCCAATTTAAGGTGGTCAGACGTCACCTTCCAGGGCCAGAATGAGTATGTGAGGCTGAGGGTCAGGGCCACTAAGGGTTGGAGAACAGGAGATAATGGAATGAATCTCTCTCTTGCTGCTACTGGCGACCGAAATTGCCCTGTAAAGGCACTTCGGCAGCTTTGGGAGAAGGACCCTCAGGCCCCAACATCTCCCTTGTTCGGATTCAAGTCTCGTGCATTTAAAGGCTCGAAATTAAGACTTATGTTCCGAAAACTCATTATAGAAGGAGGGGAGCAAAAATCTTTCCCATTTTCTGACCTTCGTGGTCTTGAAAGTACAGACTTGTTCGAGACAGATACTTCATGACAAGTTAGAGACTCTTATGCTCACAAGCACATGCGTTTTGTTTCATTTCCTTGGTGCTACTTTATTTGTTTAAACTAGCTAATTTGTGCAATATCTCAAATACAATCCAAGTCTTTTCAAAGTAGAATTCAATACAATTTCCGAATTCCGAAACAAATAGTCCAAAAAATAAAGACGATAAGAGAAATCTGACAGAAGCTAGAGAATGCGCTAGAAAAAAGTTAAATGATAAAATAACGGTCAGAATGTAACGGCACAAGTTCGAACAGAGCTAATTAAGAGGTATATAGAAGTGCGTTCAAGAGACTGATTCTATTAAGCTTATAGGCTAGCTACTTCTTATTTCTATCGCGGCTACTCTTGTGTGGCCATGTCAATCTACGGCTCTTCCTCTCCTTCCTCAATAAATCCTTGCGGTATTTTCTTCCTTATACGTCTCGGTGCTATTTCTTCTTCTTCTACTTCGACTACTAGTGCTTTCTTCTTTCTAATGATTCTTGGGGCCGCCTCCTCTTCCTTATCTACTTCGACCACTAGTGCTTTCTTCTTTCTAATGATTCTTAAGGCCGCCTCCTCTTCCTTATCTACTTCGATAACTAGTGCTTTCTTCTTTCTAATGATTCTTAAGGCCGCCTCCTCTTCCTTATCTACTTCGATAACTAGTGCTTTCTTCTTTCTAATGAGTCTTGGAGTCACCTCCTCTTCCTCCTCCTCTATTTCGATAACTAGTGCCTTCTTCCTCTTGATAGTTCTTGAAGCTACCTCTTCCTCCTTCTCTTCTTCTTCTACTGCTAGTCTTTTCTTCTTAAAGCTTCTAATGCGCATTACGGCCTCTTCTTCTTTCTCGGTTAGTCTGATTAGTGCTTAAGCTTTATCTTCGCTATCTTTGAATGAAAATCTTCGTGCTTTAGTTATCTTACTAAGTGTCACAGTGTCTGCTTCGCTAGCTTTATGTGTCGTTCGCACTTTAACTTTTGTTAACATACTCGTAGCTCTTCGTCGAACAAGCTTCTTCTCGTCGTCGTATAGTTTAGTTGATTAGCTTACAGAAGCACTTTGTGCTTTTCTCTTTCTTTGCAGTTTCGCAACTTTTTTTTGTCGCAAATTCGCTAGCTGCTTTAGCAGTTCTTTTTTTATTTTAGTTATGTTATCTTTAACATTATTTAAATAATTATCTACAAACAAGCGATCTCTAGAAGTAAGTTGTATTAGTCAAACTTTATAGAAACTATAAAGCTACTTACTTTAGTTGTTTTTTCTTTTTTTTATTGCTATTCAGAAAGTTACCCAGACTTTTATCTTCTTCCTAACGATTGCCGAAGCTAGTTCTTCTATCTCTGCTGTTAAGAAAGTTACTCGGACTGTTATCTTCTTCCTAACAATTGCCGAAGCTAGTCCTTCTATCTTTACTTCGTACAAAACGCTTTTTGATTTTAGCGTATTCAAGTTCACTCTTTAGCAGTAAAGAAAGCTTGCTGTTGTAGTACTTTCTTTCTTGTTCTTAGTTTATTAGAAACAAGCGCTAGCTTCGAAGAATTAGTTCTTTAGCAAGTTTTTAACTTGTTTCTAACATGTAAAGTGTTTTATTAGTTATAACTTAATAACTAAATTCTTTTTTTAAATTAGTTATAGTAAACTATTTTTTTTTGTTGTCTTAAAAGTAATTAACAAGCATTTAAGTATTCGCAGCATTAATATAGCTGTTCTTACTGTTACAGCTAACTTAGAAAACACTTTTAATACTGCAGTCTAACTAGTAAACTGTTTTTAGTACTTTTGCAATTTTTTTTTAAAGAACTAAACTACTACTAGCTTCTGACTTAAGAAGTTTATGTAAAAAAAAACTTTTTTTGCTAGAAAGCTTTTTTTTATAGTAGCTACTTTCAAGCGAACAAGTTTGTGCAAAGCTTCTTTATAGTAAAATAATAAAACAAGATTGTAAGCAAGCTTAGAGTAACTAAGTATGTTTGATTTTACTACAAGCTAATACTTTTCTCGACTAGCAGCTTGCTAAGTAACAATGCGACTTATAACTACTGCTTTATTAACAAAGTTTTTAATTATTTTAAGCTAACTACTTGTACGTTTAAATTAAGATGCGTGCGTGTTAGCGTCTAAAGCTAGAATAACTTTAAGTATTCTAGTATTAGGTTCTAGAGAACGTTTAGTTCTTAAACTTAAAAAAGTAATTTTATTCTTACTATCTAACTTAGCAAAAGTAACAGTTAGTTTAGCTTTTAAAAGACTTTTCTTTAAAATTAGTTTAATATTATTTGTATTGTTCGAATTAACTTCTAAAGTAGCGCGAAGCGTTAGAGAAAGTTTATTAAGCTTCTTTTGCGTAATAGTTTTACTTAGTTCTAATACTTTGTTCTTGTTTATAAGTTTAAGCTTAGTGTATTTCTAAAATGCAATTATATCTGAAACTATATTTCTAAGCAATACTTTAGCAAAGCTAAAAAAGTTATAATACTTTTTAATAATCTTGCTTTGTTTCTAAAAGAAATTTTTTTAATATAATGCTTTCTTTAAACTTTTGTTATAAGTTCGGCATTTAATTTCTAATTCTCTTAAGTTCTTTACAGCTTCGACTATGCTAGTAAGAAATTTTCTGAAAATCTTTTGCGCTAGTTTGTTACTATTAAGTGCTGCTAGTTGCTTGTTAAGATCTAAAATCTTCTTCTTAGCTTTCTTGTTAGTAGTTCCAGACGCGAAAGCGTATAAAAGCTAGTTTAAAAACTTTTCTAAACTTTTTATTTTCTTGTAAATAGTATTTATATCTTTTGAAATTTTACTTAGCTTAAAAGAAAATATTGCATTAGCGAAGTTGCTTAGATAACCTTTAGCAGCTATTTAAGTTTTTGCTTGCGTTCTAAACATTTCGTGTTTGTTTTACAAAGATTCGTTCTTTAGCGACTTTCTTTGCTTCGAAACTTATTCTTTAGTATATTAAATAAATTCTTAAAAAAAATTTATCTTAGCAAAGTTTATTTTTACTAATTTCTTATATTTATTTGCTATAGCAAGAGTTCTAACATTACTTATAACTCGTTCGATATTTCTTTAATATGTCAGAGCTTTTTAATCGTCTTAAACAACCTTAAGTTTAAAGTAACTAGAAAGTACTTTATCTGCTTTGCTAATTTTAGAATAAGCATTTTGTATATTTTCGAGAATTTTCTTTAGCTTACGATAAAACTTTTCTTTCTTTAAAGTTCTTAAACTAGCAGCACTAAAATTAACCTTCTTTTTCTTCTCTACTTTCTTATAATATTACTTAATCAGTCTCTGAACGAGAATCTAGTATGTGCTTTATTTGTAGTAGGAAAACTCTGAAGAAAAAAACAAGAAGCGAGCTCGTAGCTTCTAAATACTACTGCTAGCTAGTGTGGCTAGTGTAGTAAGTGCCTGAGGCTACAACACTTCTTCTTTTCTTTCTCGTTGTCGTCAGTCCTATTTCTAAAGGTAACTTTAAGCTTTCTCTTGCCTAGCTCTTAAGCCTTGCTTTTTCTTAAATTAAGCATAGCGAAGTAACTAAATTTTGAAGTCTTTGAAAAAAGCTCTAGTAGCTTGCTTTGCAAGTTTAAAATTTTCTAGTTTAGCGAATTAATTTTTTAAATAAAGACTTTATTATGCTTAGCGTTTTAAGCTAACGAAATTTTTATCTAAGCATTTCGAAACAACTGCTAAGCGTATGCTTCGGCATAAACTGCTAAAAAAAAGCTTCTTTAGCTTTGCATTACTTTTAATCTTTTGTTGTCGCTTCTAGCTTACAAGCTTTAGTTCTATAAATATTATTGTTTTTACGTTTGCATATACTTTCTTATTACTAACTTTCGCATTAATTTCTTTATTAATTTTCTAAAGTGCTTTTACTCTACACTTAGCATACTTAACATATGCAGCTTAAAAAGCATTAAACTTTTTTTTTATATAACGACAAAGCTTGTTGCTTTAGACTTTAAATTTTTTTTCAAACTCTGACTATACAAGATTCTAAGCACGTTGCTTTTATGTAGCTTAATTATACTTAGCTCTTTAGAATTTCTTAGCTTTAAAAACTTTACACTAGTTAAAAACTTCTTTAAAGTTTTTCTTATTTTAAAAGCGTAGTTTTGTAATAATTATTGTTTTTAGCTAATTAAAAGAAACTTAAGATGCAAGCAGTTTTAAAGCAAGTTAAGCTTTTAAAGCAAATACGTTAGCTGCTAATGCTACATTTTAAGCATTTGCTATTTGCGCTGTAGCTATTATTAATAACTTGTTTATATTTCTAAAGCTATTTCTTAATTAGTATAGCATGCAATAAAAAATCGCTACAAACTTTTTTTTCTTTATTTTTTTTATTTTTTATTGTAAGGGTTTCACGATTGCACGGTCAAAACACGTGAATGATGAATCTGTTATTTCAAGAAGGTAAAGCTGAAGAGCACCAAGTGCTTGAAGCTTTCTCATCGATAGTTCTGGCGATCGCCATGCTGATCTTATCCCTTTCATCAAAGGAGTCAACTTCGGGTGCTGCCTCAATTCCTGCCTAGGCCCTCAGGCCTAGGTCCTGACAACCGGGTCTAACCCGTGACATTTATATGCTTAAGACACTTTCGAAAACGTAAGACAATTGCTAAGACTAGCTAGCAAGTGTGTTTGTAAGTTAAGTTTAAACGTAACAGTAGTTAAATCTATTAAGTTTAATTAATAAGAAAACATTTTACAGATTTATACAGCTTAAAAGTATAGAAGTTACTTTATTAGAGCAATAATACTAATATCGTAACGTTGCATATTTATAAAGTTAAAAGCTGTAAAAAAACAAAGTCTTGTTTTTTTTCTAGCGATTCGCTACTGCTAGTAAAATTTACTACTTAATTTAAACTAGACTTATTGTTAAAAAGCAAGTATTTAACAGCAAATACGACTAAATAGTGTAGTGGGGTTCCAGGGTGCATGACATTTTTCCGTCATTTCGCTAGCGGGAGCACGTGCGTAGGACTCTCTATAAAGGAGGTTCTACAGAGCA